>JAADWR010000434.1:0-10540 GCA_023336345.1 Pythium inflatum | reverse complement strand
TACTTGATCAACTCGCCGGTCGTCCGTGCTGAGCCGCTCAAGTTTGTTGAAAACGGTGTGTTGAACGTCATCAAGGACTTGTTCCTCCCGTGGTTCAACTCCGCTCGATTCTTTGCCCAGAACGCGACCCGCCTCGAGGAAATCACGGGACAGGCGTTTGTGCCATCGTCGAAGGAAGCCCTTGCGTCGAAGAACGTGATGGATTCGTGGATTATTGCGGCGTTGCACAACCTCATCAAGTTCGTGCACACGGAGATGGCTGCATACCGCCTGTACACTGTCGTGCCACGTCTCGTTGAGTTCATCGATCAGCTCACGAAGTGGTACGTTCGCCTCAACCGTCCGCGTTTGAAGGGCAGCGACGGTAACGAGGATGCCCACGTTGCGCTCTCGGCGTTGTACGAGGTGTTGTACCAGTTGAGCAAACTCATGGCACCGTTCACGCCGTTCTTCGCCGAGTACATGTACCAGTTCCTGCGTCAATTCCACCCAAACGTCATGAACAAGGTCACTGGTCTCGCCGAGGATGCGGATGGCGTTGCCAAGAGTGTTCACTTCCTCATGGTTCCGGACTTTGATGCTAGCCGCGTCGATGAGAATGTCGAAATCAAGATGAAGAACTTGCAGACCGTCGTCGAGATTGGTCGTGTGGTGCGTGAGCGCCGCACGATCTCGCTTAAGAACCCGGTGCGCAAGGTTATTGTCGTGTCGAGTGATGCAGCCACGATTGACGGTCTCAAGAGCCTCGAGTCGTACATCCATGACGAGCTCAACATGCGTGACCTCGAATTCACGCAGAATGAGAAGGAGTGGTGTGTGCTCAAGGCCGAGGCCAACATGAAGGCATTGGGCCGCCGTCTCGGCAAGGCGCTCAGTGCCGTGCGCAAGTCGATTGACGCGCTGTCGCACGACGAAGTGAACGCGTTCTTGCAGACCAAGAAGATCACGGTGGACGGCCACGAGCTCACAGAGGACGATCTCGTTGTCAAGCGCGAGTTCAAGGGTGACAAGAAGATTTATGAAGCCGACGTTTCGGCAAACGGTAACCTCACGGTCATCATTGACACGCGCGAGGACGACGAGCTCAAGGCCCAGGGTACGGCACGTGAGTTTATCACGCGTACGCAAAAGCTGAGAAAGAAGGCCGGCCTCGTCGTGCAGGACAAGATCCACGTCTACTTCGATGAGGCGACGGGCAACTCGACCATCACGTCGGCCATCAAGGCGTCGCTCGCGACGGTTGCCTCGACGCTTGGCACGTCCCCTGCTCCGGCTTCGCTCATGCCGCCGCACGCGGTGACCATCATCTCGGAGGAGGCGCAGTTCTCGGGCTCGACCGTGACGATCTACGTGACGCGCCCGGCTGTCTTCTTTGCGGCGGACTCGGTGCTCACCGAGGCGTCGAAGGTGCCGGTTGCGGATGTCAAGGCGTACGTTGTGTCCATGGAGTATGCCGATGTGAAGTCGGCTGTGGCCTCTGGCCACAGCCTGTCGTTCCAGATTGCGACCGAGAAGGCGACGCTCACCCACGGCAAGCACTTTTTCCTGAACGCCAAGGAGTTGGTCGTGGCCACGAAGCAGGACGAGTTTTCGTGGCTCACGCAGGCGTAGGGAACTGAGCAAGTAGTCGTAGGTAACAAGAGACCGAGAGATGTCGAGGCGTGCCCCAAGCGAGCGCGCACGCGATACAGCGGCACGTGAATACAATGGATAATACATTTCACCATTCGCATGAACTTTGAGGATACTACTAACTCGTAGCGACAATAATATTAGAGACCGATCGATCGGCTCACTGCGTCAGCGCGAATTTCGTCGAGAGGTAGTCGTAGAGCACGAGGACAATGCCAAACTGCGGCGCAATGCGGCTCACGCGCGGCCCCCAGCCCGCAAAGAGTGCCGACACGCCGCCTTCGGCGTGCACGGCCTTGAGCGTGTCGCCAAATGTGTGCGTCGTGGCGTTGCGCGACTGCATGCGCGTCTTGAGGACGTCGAGCGGCGTCGAGAAGAACGCGGCAGGAATGCCGGCCGACGTGGCCGCGGCCATTGAGAGACTGAGCGACGACGCGCCGTCCGTGATCCCGAGCGATTTCTTGGCCGCGTCGTAGAGCGTAAAGTAGCTCGCGGCAAACATGACGTCGCGCGCAAAGCACGCGCTGTAGCCGCGGTAGACGCCCTGCAGCCCGAGCTCGCGGATCACGCCGCCCATCGACAGTGTGCTGTCGAGCTGCATGCGGACCTTGACGATCTCGACCGGATTCATCACGATCGACTGCATGACGCCCGAAGTGGCGGCCGACGCAAACGACGCCGTGAATGTCGTCGGGTCTTCAAAGCGGCCCTTGACGTACTCGCGCGTCGCGAGCGAAATGGCCTTGTCGGGGATCGTGCCCATGAGCTGCGGCCCGAGGCCCTTGTAGAACGACAGCGGCCCTTCGTGCTTGACGATCGCCTGGACGATCTGCGCGGCCGACGTCGCGACGCGGCTGTTCTGCATGCGCGTCTTGACGACGTCGACGGGGTACACAGCGATGATGCCGCCCATGCCGGCGGTCGCGCCGATCCAGAGCGACTGGAACACGCCTTGCGGCGGCGCTACGCGGCTGGGATATCAGATACCACGTGAGCTCCTCACTCGCCATGGACAGTTGCGCAGATCGTACCTCGCGGGCGGGAGCGCGGCGGTCTTGTGGCGGCGCATGTGCTGCTCGAGGGACGCGGAAGAAGCGGTCGTGGCGGAGCTCTGCATGCTGTTGTTGGATGATAAAGTGTGTTGTTCACGTCAAGCAGAGACAGACGCTGGCGGTGGAACCAGACGGTGCTTGGAACGAAGAGCGCACGTCCGATTCTGTTTTTCTGCCTGCGTGCGGCGCGATTGCGCAAGTCGACAAGTGAGTGACGAGCCGTCGGCAGTCAGTCGACGCGCCGCCACGGCCGTTGTGACGCGCAACCAGAGGGTTGACAATGAAAGGGAGTCTTCTTAGAGCAACTATTCATTTTGCATAAAAGGTCCAAAAGTTATGCAACTATCCACAATTATCGAACTATAGCGTAATTTTGGGTATTTTTTGGGTTGTAAACACTGTAAATTACACGAGGAGCCGAATAGATTCCTGGATAGGTGAATAGTACGACGGTACATGATTTTTCTTCGGGCAAGGCGAAATATTTCTCGTCCCCAAGATCCCTCATTGGTCCCAAAGTGTCCCGAAGTTCCAAAGATTTGTGAATCCCCAACATCCCGAATCCAGTCCTTACAACCTCTTCCATTCCACAAGTGCATTGCATCTGACGATGGAAGCTACCGAAGCTCAGCGCATTTCCGCGGGCGATTCGAAGACTGATGCCAGCGTAGAGAACCCCCGCACCCAGAGTGAAGCCCGCGGAGAGTACGCGCGCGCCAAGAGCGACACCAAGATCGACGTCAAGACCGACGACCACAGAGAGACCGATGCCCGCGAGGACACCAACGTCCGCACCACGACCAACGTTCGCGTCGAGACCGATGCCCGCGAGACCTAAGCCTGTACCGAGATCGACACCAGTGCGAGCGCTAGAGCTGAGATCGTTGCCACTATGGTCAGCCGCCTTCTGTGGAGCCGCCTCCACGAGGTTGAGTATCTCCAAGCGAACCACCTTCACCAATACTACGTCGGATTCTTCGCCACTGTCGCTCTGGTCGTCCACAGTATCGCCGTTCTGGTCGTGCCCAAAATCTGCGCAAAACGAACGCTCTATCCGTTCATTTAGTTCCCGGATCTTGACTCGAAGACGCTCTTGAGATTCGTGAAGTCGAGTCCACATCTCTTCGTCCCGCTTTTTCGCCTCCTCGCGCCCGCCATTCTTCCATGCACTACGCTTGCGCTTCAGCTCTTCCGCTTCTTCGCGGATCCACGCCTCCTGCTGTGCGTCGTACGCAGCAAGCTCGTCTTGTGTAGGCGTCAACGCGAGCAGAGACCGCCGCGGCTTCGACGGCGACCGGCTTGGGTGCGACGGATCGGCCTGTGGCCGCTCCATCTCCGCCCAATATTGACACTAGCGCCATCTCTTCATCTTGGCTCAGGGACAACAACTATTCAACTATTGACATTTGACGCACCTTCTTGACCGGAAGGCACACTGTACCAACTTGCGGGAACACTGTTCCCATGTATGGTACATTGTACCGTGGAGTGTATCCATCAATACACTTCACTTCAATGCCGGCGAAGCGCTTGAGTGTCCGGTCGTTCCATAGGCAGAGCAGAGCAACGCAAACTACTCAAAACATCATTGCAGAGGAGCACATCGAGTGCGGCACTCGCTGTCATCCCCCACACTCGCTGTCATCGCGCGGCACTCACTGTCATCGACTTGATCACTGACACTGTGTGAGCAATGTGAAATGCGTTGGCGACAGCTTGGGCCACAACACGACAGGGAATGCCAGAGACATCAAGTGTAACAGCAAGATCGTCGACAAACGTTGGTTTCCTTCTACTCCATTACATTTATCTTCTACTGGCGGTTCTTGAACTCGTCTATTATTCTCTGTGCCGCGGCCGCTTGCAGCTGATCCGTAGACTGCTCTGCTCTCGACAGTATGTACCAAAGAAGCCGTAGACACATCACTTTGACTTGCAGGGCATCTAGGGACTCGAAAGCCTGAAGATCGTACGTGTCCGTGATGTACATGTACCCCTGCAGCACCGTGAACAAACCGCAGCTAGTGCTGTCAAGTTGTCTCGGTGTTGTAGGATACGCGACATCCATTCTTCCAAGTCGGTCACTCCGTAGGTACTGGGTCAAGCCGACGACGATACCAGAGCGAGCTTCATCGCGAGCAGCCCACGACTCGAGCAGTGGCAAACACCACTGCCGCCACGCCTCGTCTAGACTGGACTGATATGCCCCTCCCATCGGGTCGTACAGGAACAACTTGGCACCGGCTTGCATGGGGAGTGACACGCAAATCAAACCCCAGTGATCCTCCATCCTCATGTGGATGGGAAAGAGCACAACACGCGTGTCTTTGAGCGCCAGTTGCGGAATGTGCGCCGAAGAACACGAGCTTGAAAATTGGTAGTTCAAAGAGTCGATCACGATGGCATCGTTGAAGGCACTCGCAAAGAGTGAAAGAGAAAAGTTCACAACGGCGTCGTTCAACTTGGACAATCGTGCAAGACGGCCAATGATGTTCTTCAACGTAATCCGGCATCCTCCGCCAGGTACCGTAAAAACTGTTTCCAGCACCATTTGCTGAAGCGACGAGGCGATCGACTCTCGCATCGCAGTGCTGACCATCGCATTGTAAACGCCTTCTACTTGGTCCGCTTCGTCCTGCAAGAACGGTACGGGGCATACCGAAGTCGACGGCAGCGCCCAGTTGGTCGGCGACGTTACCCACGCCAAATCCTTCCGGAAGTCTTCAAATCGTCCCTGTCTATCGTAGTGCTCGCGCATGTCGCCGAGCGAATCCCTAGTCACAAACGCAAGTGTTAGTTTCTATACCGTAAACAAAAGCCAATACCGGGTACGTACTCGCTAAATTCTCGCCCGTCAACGATGCCAGTGATGCGGGCGACGAACTGCTCTCGGCCGTCCGTACGCGCCGATGCGCTACCAGCCGAAGCTTGTTCCTCGCCATAATCCTCAACCTGAGGCGCTGTTACCGCCGCCACAGTGTCATTCCTTTTTGCTCGAACAATTGCACCGTACAGCATGTCGAACACGGCACGAGGCACAATGAAATTCGTTCGCGAATCCTCGTGCATAACGAACACCTTGATCGCCCTCGCTCCACGGTTCAAGACACCCCTCTCTGTGAAGCAGACGTCGTACCGTGCAGCGGCATCGATTGCAACCAGAAGCGGTGTGTAATCCAACGCATGGTTGAAATCGTCGAGATACACATTACTTTCGCCGAGCTGCGAGATCGGCACGAGTCGTGCACCAGTAATCGATGAGACTTGCCTCGAGCGACGCCTATTCCCACGACTGATAGGCCGGGCGACAACAATATCCGCAATAATTGCCTGTACCGACTGCGATGGCCGCGTCACTTGTGCCGATTGCGTCGGTTGCGTCGGTTGCGTCGTTTGGACAGGCTGCGTCGCTTGCGTGGACTGGGTCACCGCGGAACCGAGCTCAGATACGCTGCTCAACCTCCGTCGTGTGAGAGTAATTGGTGGCGAACTGACTGGATCATCCGCCTCACGCGTCCGTTTGGCTCGGGCGTTTCGAGACGCTGTGTCAAGTACGACAGAAACCTCGGTGTGCTCGCCGGGCAAGTCTTCCTCGGTCTCACGCAGACCGTAATGGTTTGGAGCAGCACGCGACAGGGTTAGGAGGAGAGGAAAGCGCTCGGCCTGCTCGGCGGCGAGCTCTTGGCCAATCTCACGCAAAACAGCATCACTGGGACGAACGTTGAGGCGTACATCGGAGTCGTTGCTCGTCGTGCTTGGGTCCCTGTCGTTGGCGTAGACGTCGCACTGTGAGCGTTCGAAACCGGCGTTGTCCATGCCGTCGGTTTCGGCAACGGAGGGCTGACGCTCAACATGCTCGACAGTCGAGTCAATAGCACGCTGAACTGTGCGCGTCGGCGTCCTGAGGAGATGAAAGCGCTCGGCCTGCTCGGCGGCGAGTTCTTCATCAATCTCACGCAGAACCACCGCACTGGGGCGGGCGTCAATACGTGCGTCGGAAGAGAAGTCCTGCATCGCAGAGTTGCTTGGGCCGTCGACGTGATCCCTGTCGTCGTCGTCAACTTGACTACGTGCGAACTCGAACCTATCATCGTCCACGTCAACACCAAGGAGTTCGGCAACAGAAAGTGCACGTGCTGATTGGGGAAAGGGGCGTTGCGAACGAAATTCGCGGATGACCGACGGTGGGGGATGGAATGGTCGGCCTGGGCTGGTCGCGCGAAGCGTAAGCGCCTCCTCGATCGACGTCCTGATGTCCTCGTTCAAGTCAAGATCGTCGAACGCCTGAGTATCGCCATACACCTGTCCATCGCCGGGGGAAGGAATTGGCGACTGCACAAGCGGAAAGCGAATGCGACACGTAAGTGAAGGCGACGATGCCAGAGTTGGTGATGGTGCAAATAGTGACGGTGCGAAATCGGGAACGTTCGAGGTGCCGCTGTCTTCCTCAAATACGAGTGCGCGAGACTCCGTCACTTCATCTCTGTCATCTGTGTCGCGGTCAGCAGCGTCTTCTAGGAAGTCGGAGACACCATCATTCCCGTCACGTTCATCTTCGTCGTTGCCAGGCGGTTCTCCGTTGCTGTCCGCAGCGCCACCGTTGCCACCGTCATCGTTTCCGTTGTCGTCAGTAGCGTCACTGTTGGCTTGCTTGGACGATGGCTCGGCTCCAAAACTCGGGTCGGGAGTTGTTGCACACGCGGCAGCGCCCCTGCGCGCTTGAGCTTCCCACGAATCCAACAAGCTGCCAACAACAATATCAAACTGAAGTGCACACTCGCGAAACCGAACAGTGCCTTGAGCAATGAGATACCTCATCAAGCGTTCATTCAGCGAGACGACAATGTTCCGCTTCTCGATGTCATCGAGGACAACGCCGTCTCCTATTTCACCGCGGCGTAGCGTGAGAAGCGCAACACGAGGAGCACGGGTAGCACGCCTGACCACTTCATCTGGCTCAGCCACTTCCATTGTCTGGCTGTTCTCCGCGCTCACCCAATCGTCGCCAAGATCGCCAACCAACGCCGCATAATCATGCTCGCCACTCGAGCTTGCACCAGCATCACTCTCGAAGGATGTGGTCACTCCCGAATCGCCACCCCTCCGCTTTCGAGGAAGACGCAGAGATTCGGCATTGGCGATGGCCGTGTCGAGCTCGTCAAGCAGCCCTGCTGCGACCTTGAGATCCCAACGCGGAGCGAGTGCTTTCACTGGGAACGCCTCCAAGCCGTCATAGTCCCGCGCGACAAACATGATATGGCGGCAAGGCACCGATGAACCTTGATAGAAACTGCAACTGCATGTCCACGGACCGTGCTCGCCGACGTGCACTTCGTGTTCAGTCGTGCGGCGACCATGGACTCGCACTCGTAGACGTCGGCTGCCTGGCTCTGATGCCTCTGCAAAATAACATCGAACACCGTCGACTTCTGCGCTCGACTGAAGTTTGTCGTACTGCTGGCGAACCAACGTGACCGCGTAGTCGCTCAGCTCGTGACAAAGCGGCACCAAAAACGCGTCTATGTCGCGGAAGAAGCGTGGCTTGTTCATGTACTTGAGTAGATGCTTCTTCTCTCGACGGAGAACTGTCGTTGCATGGATAAAGATCGCCTCGACGCAAAGATCGATGCGCTGTTTGGTTCCAAGGACCGCCTTGCACTGGGCCCAAGCAGACTCAAGTCGATTCGTCGTTGTATTGTAGGCTGTGAAGATCTTGCCGCGACTGGCGTAGCTCCACTTCTTCACGCACGAGTACCACTGCTTTGCCATGTACTCGAGGAAACTCTTGCGCAACCGCAAACGAGACCTCGTTGAACAGCACATCGTCGTCGATATCCGACGAGAGGAAGTACGATTCGTAGATCTTCTCGCCGATCGAGTGGTTGTGCGCAGTAAACTAGAGATCACACACACACCGTTAGTCAACAACAAAACCCATTCATGGACGCATACCGCACCTCGTTGTTGACTTCCACAAACCACCTGCCACTGGCCTCATCACGTTTTGCGACGGCGTGAATTGTAGCCGAACAACCAGTGTAGCGACTCGCCGCTGGGTACCGTTCGCCGCACCCTCGCGCAGACTGCGTGCAGCCGTGCACACCGAGCTGTTACTTCATAGTGACTGAGGTAGTCCGGCACCACATACAACTCCTCAGTAAACTCGACGCCCTTCCGTTCAGCCCTTGCTTTCCGTTTGTTGTATTTCTCGATGAGAAGTCTGTACACATCCAATGCACAAAATTGTGTGAGTAGAGGAGGGGTGGAGAGCAAACACACACTCACTTACTCGTTCCCTCTGGGTCTACGGATCGTGTGCTTGCAGCGGTAGAGAGTGAAGTGGTCGGCGCAGTACTGTAGCCATGCCGTAATGAAAGCGCGGAACGTAGGGAACGTGTACGTGCCAAACTTTGGCAGATTGACCGTGATACGTTTCGCTTCAAGCAGTTGCTGGGCGTTCATTTTGGTCGGCTTCTTTTTCCTTGGCGTCCATTCATCTGTAGATTACGCATTTGGCGACATCAGATCCAGCTAAATCGAGATACTACTTCAGGGCCACTTACTGTCGGTTGTCGGTGCGGATCGGGGCACCTCTGTACTCAAAGATGCGAGCGTCGACGCCGCCAACACGGTTTCGCGAGGTTCGTCGGACTCGACGGGAGTGTTAGGATCGACGGGAGTGTTGGGATCGACGGACTTGACGGACTTGACGGACTTGACGGGCTTGACGGCAACACAACTGCCGCTTAAAGGGTCGCTTAAGGGTCGCTGGACGGCTCGAGCGACATCGTCCGCTGCCTGAACGGGAGGCGCGCGCGCGTCTTGGCCTTCGCGGCCATCGGCGTGCAGTTTTGTCGACTCTCGGGAACTATTGAAATGACCACACGCCGCCGCAGCGCCGCCGCAGCGCCGCTGCCTGACGTCGTCGCCAAACTATTCAACTATTCAACTCAAGCGGGTTGCGGGTTGAGTGCCCTTCAACGGATCGCGTCAAACCCGACCCCGCTAAACTGTGAACCCGACCCGGATGAACCGCTCAATTGTAATGTATTTTATCGCATAAACTTCTCTCGGAAATATTCTCTTGGTCATGGCCCATTTATGCAAAATGAATAGTTGCTCTAAGGACTCCGCAATGAAAGGTCCACGAGACATGACGCCGCGCCGTCATTCCATCTCATGAGCTCCAGACGAACCAATGAGCAGCGCTGATTGGCGCAAATCGATGTGTCACGCTGGCTCTCGACGCGATGCTGAAGTGCTAAACGATGTTTTGAACCTATTTTGTAAGCAAACTACGTTTAGGGTTTCCGGTGCTGGGTGATGTCGAGACTAGTGTAGACCACACTACAGCCCTTCCTCAGCTCGTGCTCTGATCCTCGTCTGAGTCCCTCAGACTGCATGCCGCGCGTCAACCGTGGGCTGCATTGCTCGCTTCGCCATCGCTCATCTGGGGATCACCATGGTGTCGTCCGACATGTTCTCCGGCGTCATCTACCAGATGGTCGTCATCTCGCCCGCGATCTCGTGGATCCTCCAGCCCGGCCGCTTCTCACCGCGCCAGGGCTTTTGGTACGCCGTCGCGTTCCTCGTCGCCATGGCCGCGGTCACCATCGTACGCGCCCCACGCCGCACGCGCTCGCCCTGCATCCTCACGTTCACATCTCTCTCTCTCTCTCTCTCTCTCTCTAGGGCCTCCAACTGTCGGAACAAGCCGCCAACTTTTACAGCGTCGTTGGCGCCCCGCGCGACGCGTCGCGCGCCGACAGCAAAAAGGCGTTTCGCGCGCGCTCCGTCGATCTCCATCCCGACAAGAACCCGTCGCCGTCGGCCGCCGACGCATTTAGCCGCCTCCG
>JAADWR010000433.1:0-10563 GCA_023336345.1 Pythium inflatum | reverse complement strand
CAAGTGCGTCTGTCTCGGTATCTGCGAAGTGCCAGCGGTATGGGCGACCAGCAGAGTAACTTATGACTGTGCACCAGCGCCAGTCGATGCGAACCCGCGTCGTTCGAAACTGTCGTCCGCTTCGTCCGTTCACCGCGACCCGCGAGCGCCCCTCCAACAGCTCGTTCATCGCCGAAAGCCAGAGACCTGTGAGTTCTACGGCGCCCAAGACGTCCAAGGGTGTCGCATCCCGAGAAGCTGTCGAGATTGCCTCGAGAAACAGGTGCGTGATCCTCTGATGAAGCTATACACCAATCTTACTAGCGATGGTGAAGGGATGCATGATCCAGGACCACAAGTGCGTGAGTTTGGAGAAGTATGACGTTGCGCTCGACTATCGCAATGCTACGCGGCCGGCGACGAGTTTTGCGTGCATGCTGGACTGGAACGGCTCCGCCCTTGTTCCCAATGAGACGTTCCTGTATGCCCCTGGTTTCCAATTTCCGTCGACGAATACAACGTACTGCCCGTTGTCCGATGGTGCATGCGCCATGTGCCGCGCGCGGTTTGCGCTGACTGCTCTGGACTGGAGGGTCGACATTGAACCACGACAGTGTTACTCGACCAACACGACGTATTGTGTGGGCTCGGGTGGCTGCGTGTGCATCGAGCAATGCGAAGACATGCTACTCCAAAGCCAAGATCCCGTGTGTTTCTCCAAAGGAAATCTCGTCGGACTCCGTCTCAGCGTGTTGATCCCGACGATCGTCGTTTTTTTCATCGCCCTCGTTGCCTCTATGGTCTGGAACCTCATTCGCTCGCGCCCAGTCGGTGGATATCGACGAGCAGCGCGCCAAGCTGCCGTGAACGCCATGCGACGCGTGATTGACCACGCCCCAACGCTCCACCTCGACTTGTACGGATGGCGTCAGTTTCAAGAACGGCTCTTGGAGAAGGAACACGAGCTACTGAGTGGTGCAGAGAAAGTCTCACCTGTGTCGCGACCAGTGGATTTCGAGTTTGCAGGGGCGACTGCGCCCGACTTTGACGAAGACGACTCGTCCGCACCGACAGCGACAGATCCCCACGCACTCGCGTCGGCGCCACTGCACTGGGGAGCAAATCCTCCCGAGACAAATGACCCAACGATCCCAACGGCACCTGATTTGACCGATCTATAAGAAGGCGACAAGGCAATAACTCGTTTGGCACTTGGACACGACTGTTTTCCTCTGACATTCTCTTAATTAACGCCGCAAGACACGACAACGATGGTCAATGGAAACGCACGCTATGAAACCACGTCGCACCAATTGATTCGCTCACACAGGCTGTCGATCGATGCTGCTCATGAAGACCAGGATATCCATTTCATGCCGAGACTTTCAACTCAGGCTGACTCAGATGAACTCAGATTCTCCGACTCTTATTCCCACAAGAAAGAACCAACAGGGAACAACATGGTGTTTGACACGCTCGTCAAGCAGAACGTGTCGGCCACAGCGGCGCTCGCGACGACACGCGACTCGGGCAATAGTCGCCGTCGCGACCCGCGCGCAGCGCCTGTCTCGATCCACAAGAATATCTCTATTGTCGAGACCTGTCGGTTCTACGGCGTCGCCGACAGTCTCACGTCGTGCCGTGTCCCGCGCTCGTGCTATGACTGCCTCCAACTGCCCGTACGCAGGAACGACTGCGTCGTGATGCTTATCGATGTTTCTAACCGCGGATACTTTGTGTCTAGCACTGTTTGTTGTCGTTTGATGGCATATGCTACGACGACACTGTGAGCTGGCTGCCTCAAGCCCACGACGCTTTTTCCCAAGCTCCTGTGTCTGTGACGACGCAGCCGCTCGTGAATAACGACCCCCAAGCGTTCTTCTTTGGCATCAATACGACGTACTGTAGTGCGTCTGACCCCATCTGCACTGATTGCCGCGCGAATTTCGAGTCGCAGACTGCCACTGAAGATTCGAGGCGATCACTCGAGAAACAGTACTGTCTCGGCGTGAACAAGTGCGTCTGTCTCGGCGTGTGTGAAGTGCCGGCGGTATGGGCAACGAGATCGTACGATTTGGACTGCAGAGAAGGAGCACCACTGTATGTGAACCCGCAGCGGTTTGATCTGCCGCCGACCTCGTCGATCCTTCGCGACCCGCGAGCGCCTTCACAGCAACTTGTGCAACGGCAGAAACCAGACACTTGTGAATTCTATAGCACGCAAGATGTCCAAGGGTGTCGTGTCCCCAGAAGCTGCCGCGATTGCCTCGAGACGGAGGTGCGTAGGAAACATGGAAGAGCTCGAATTGAACCTCACCATGTGATGGGACTGTAGGGCTGCATGGTTTTCAACAACAAATGCGTGAGCATGAACGACTATGACGTGATGCTGGACTATCGCAATGCGACACGGCCTGATGTCGGTTACGTGACGCCAGCGGAGTGGAACGGCTCGGAGGTCGTGTTTAAAGAGCCGTACCTCTGCTCTCCAATGCTCCAGTTTCCGTCGACCAACACAGCGTACTGTCCGCTGTCTGACGAAACGTGCGCCAAGTGCCGTGCAAATTTTGCGCACGCTCACAGCTCAAACGTCCTAGAGCAACCACGAGCGTGTTACTGGGCCAACACGACATATTGTGTCGGCTCGGGCGGCTGTGTCTGCATCGAGCAGTGCGAAGATGAGATGCTGACCGCGCTTAACAGCCAGGATGATACGTGCCGCCCCCGAAAAGTGGAGTTAGGAGTACGCGCTGAGGTGCTCATCCCCGCCATCGCCACCGTATTCGCCATGATCCTCGGCTTTTCGATTTGGCGCCTCATTCGGTCTCGGCCAGGCGGTGGGTATCGCCAGGCAGCGCGTGAAGCAACCGTCACCGTCATGCGCCACATGATTGATCAGGCTCCAAATCTCCACCTCGACTTGTATGGATGGCGTCAATTCCAAGAACGCCTCTACCAGAAAGAACACGAGCTTCTCAGTGGTGCCGAAAACGTCTCACCTGTGTCGCGACCAGTGGATTTCGAGTTTGCAGGGGCGACTGCGCCCGACTTTGAAGAAGACGACTCGTCCGCACCGACAGCGACAGATCCTCATGCACTCGCGTCGGCACCAGTGCACTGGGGGGCAAGTTATCACGAACCAGAGGATCCATCCATTCCGACGGCGCCTGACTTGACCGATCTATGACGATGTTACGTGGCTCAAAGCATTGATGTGCAGTCTGATCAATAGTATCTGTCGAGTGGCTTGACTGAAGGCACAACCCCTAATAGTCCAAACTGATGCATGACGACCAAGTCTCGCTCTCTCAGACTCAGAATCGCCGGCCCATCCTCTTGGCACCCACTACGAGCCAATCATCGTTGGTTAATCGGTCCCTCCAACTTGCAATCTGGATCTCGACACCACGAGCACGAGCCAACATGGAGGCCAAAGTCCCGCTTGTCAAGCGCAACGTCTCGGCCACAGTGGCGCTCTCGACCACGCGCGCTACGCACCGCAGCCGCCGTCACGATCCGCGTGCAGCTCCTCTTTCCATCCGCAAGAGCATTTCGATAGTCGAGACCTGTCGATACTACGACGTCGCCGACAGTCTCACGTCGTGCCGTGTGCCGCGCTCGTGCTACGACTGCCTCCAATTGCCCGTAATTACTGCGTGTAGACTTGATTGGTTGCAAGACAGCACACCAACTATCGTCGTTTCGTCCTTAGCACTGCGCCCTGGGCTTCAATGGGCAATGCCACGAGTTGAAGGATATCACGACACGCAACTACATCGTCGACGACCCTGCACAAGTGCCAAAGACTAAAATGTCGCAAGTGCTTGTGGCCACCAACGACTGGGCAGTTTTCTCGGGCGCCAATGTTACATACTGCAACGCGTCCGATCCAGTCTGTCACGCCTGCCGCACGACATTCGAGACGCGCGCACTGTCACCCGAGTACCGCCATAGCACTCTCGACAATCAATACTGTCTTGGCTTGGACAAGTGCGTCTGTCTCGGTATATGTGAAGTCCCAGCGGTGTGGGCAACCAAAGCGTATGATCGCGATTGTGCCGCGCCACCTCCTGTGTATGTGAACCCAAGACGAGTGAGAGCATCCTCGGCTTCATCGGTGCACCGCGACCCGCGGGCGCCACCACAGCGCCTCCTGCATCGTCGAAAACCCGACACTTGTGAATTTCACGGCGCGCAAGATGTCCGAGGCTGTCGTATCCGAACAAACTGTCGGGACTGTCTGGAAAGAAAGGTACGTGGATGCGTATGCTCACTGCAAATGAGTCTGACGCTGGAGTATTGTGTAATGAAGGAATGCATGATTTTCGACCAGAAGTGCGTGAGCATGGAGGACTATGACCCTGAACTCGACTACCGCAATGCCACGCGTCCGAGCAATTACTGTGCGCCGCGTCTCCAGTTTCCGTCGACCAACACAACGTACTGCCCGCTGTCGGATCAAGCGAGTGCCAATTGCCGCGCGCAGTTTGCGCGAACAGCTCAAAACTGGAGTCGCACAAATCAACCGGACGGGTGCGAGTTTACGAACACAACCTATTGCGTTGGCTCGGGCGGGTGTGTGTCCATTCAGCAGTGCGAAGATCCAGTTCTCTATGGCTATGACACTCGGGGAGAGACGTGTAATATGGGGAGTGTGAACGCAGAGCTGACTACGGCTGCAATGGCTGCGACTTTCGTCATCGTCTTCGTCATGATATTCATTGGTTTGGCGATGCGGGGTCTCGAGCGTCGGCGGGGTCAGGGGAATCGCGAGGCAGCGCGGCAAGCTGCAGTCTCGGTGATGCGTCATATGCTTGATCAGGCGCCAGTGCTTAACCTCGACTTGTATGGATGGCGCCAGTTGCAAGAACGGCTTTATCAGAAAGAACAGGAACTCTTGAGCGGTGCCGAGACCGTCTCACCCGTGTCGCGACCAGTGGATTTCGAATTTGGAGGCGCGACCGCTCCCGACTTTGAAGAAGACGATTCGTCCGCACCGACAGCGACAGATCCCCACGCACTCGCCTCCGCGCCAGTGTTTCGGCGAGACGAACTGCACGAAGGAGCACATCCTCCGGAGACGTACGACCAAGCAGTACCGTCGGCACCAGACCTAACTGATCTATGAGAAAGACAGGCAACAAGGCCGAACGTATAGGAACTGGATTGAATAATCGCCACGATAACAAGCGTATTTACACGAAATTTTTGGAGACCGTCGAAATCTCAGTCAAATCGCTTGCCCATCCACTTTGCACTACACAATAATAACCAATCAACATCGAGGACAGTGCCTTCGCAAACTGAATGACACCCAAAGTCTCAACGAACAACACGCAATGCGGCCCGACTTCATGTACGAAGTCCCGATCGTCAAGCACAACGTCTCGGCAGCAGCAGCGCTCACGACCGCGCGCAACACACGCAACAGCCGTCGCGACCCGCGCGCGGCGCCGCGTTCGATCCACTACAACATTTCGATTGTCGAGACCTGTCGGTTCTACGACGTTGCCGACAGTGTCACGTCGTGTCGCGTCCCGCGCTCCTGCTACGACTGCCTCCAACTACCAGTACGTAAGAATGACGCACTGGTTGACGCGATGCCGGTCTAATCGTACTGTACTTAGCATTGCTTGCTGGCATTTGATGGGCGATGCCACGATGTCTCGGATGACATCGTAAAGGGTTTCCGCGACGCTAGTGTCCAAGTACCAACGACCGTGAAGACGCAGCCGCTCGTGACCAACGACCTGTTTTCGTTTTTCTCGGGCAGCAATACCACGTATTGCAGTGCTTCGGATCCGATCTGCGCCGATTGCCGTACAAAGTTCGAGTCGCTGGCACTATTGCCAAAATCGTCCGATACGCTCATGAAACAGTACTGTCTCGGCCCTGGCAAGTGCGTCTGTCTTGGAATGTGTGAAGTCCCGGCGATGCGAGCCGCCCAAACGTACGATCGAGACTGTGCAGCGCCCACGCCCGTGTACGTAAACCCAGGGCGCGTGAAAGCTTCCTCGGCTTCGTCGGTTCACCGCGACCCGCGGGCGCCACCCCAGCGCCTCGTGCATCGTCGAAAACCCGACACATGTGAATATTACAGTGACCAAGACGTGCAAGGCTGCCGAGTCCCTAGGAGCTGCCAAGATTGTCTCGAAACTGAGGTACGGTGTGAATGCTGCTTACGAGGACCCACTAAGCTGACGTTGATATGGTGAGTGAAGGGGTGCATGATCTTGGACCACAAGTGCGTGAGCATGGAGAGCTATGACATCGCGCTCGACTTTCGCAATCGCACTCGGCCAGCTCATAGTTCCTGTACACCGCTTCTCCAGTTTCCGTCAACCAACACAACGTACTGTCCGCTGTCGGACGAAACGTGCGCCACGTGCCGCGTGGAGTTTGCGAAAACCGCGCAGACCTGGAGCTACGGAGGTCCGTCGCGGACGTGCTACAACACCAACACGACCTATTGTGTTGGCACAGGCGGCTGTGTGTGCATTGAACAGTGCGAAGATCCAGGACTCCAACATCAAGAACAGCGGTTCGAAACGTGCCGAGTTGGGCAACTAGACATTACGTCCAAACCAGCAGCCATCGTCTCGACGGTCGTCATTGTCGTGCTCGTGGTGCTTGTATCGGCGATCTGGGGTCTGGTTCGCATGGGTCGAACTGAGAGTGTTCGTCAGACAGTACGTCAAGCGGCCGTCACGGTCATGCGCCACATGCTGGATCATGCGCCAGCGCTCAATCTCGACTTGTTCGGATGGCGTCAGTTCCACGACCGGCTATTGGAGAAGGAACAGGAGCTCTTGAGCGGTGTCGAGAACGTGTCGCCTGTCTCACGACCGCCCGTAGATTTCGAGTTTACAGACGCGTCGGCTCCCGATTTTGAAGACGACGATTCGTCCGCGCCAACGGCGACAGATCCCCACGCACTTGCGTCAGCGCCAGTGGTGCACTGGGGGGTAGATCACCAGGAGACTCACGACCCAACGATTCCAACGGCGCCTGATATGACGGATCTATAAAGAAAACGCATTTACTATGATTGTATTGCCCTTGTACCATTCCATTACAGTATGTTGTGAATGCTGCGTGACGCTCACAGCATTGCCGGTTTCACTTTCACAAAGATGGGTTCACTTCGGAGGGCAAATTAGGGTAAAATGAGAGGTCACGAATACCCTACCATGGATTAGGTTATGGATTAGGTCATTTCCCACGACGCATTGTTGACGACGACCACGGCCAAAAGGAGCTTGTCTCTATTTCAGGTTGTTGTGCTCTATCATTTCGACCATGGAAGCCAAATTCAGTTAAAAGAAAGTCATTACTGTGCCAACGAGCATCAATACGGTTGTTGTTCAATCATCCAAGCCTGGCGCCGTCGGTACTGACGGGTGCAGGGCACTTAGACCAGTATTACTGGGTTGATACAGTGGCGCTGACGCTAGTGCGGTTGGATTGGTTGCCGTTGGGGCCGACGACTCGTCCTCTTCAAAGTCAGGAGCGGACGGATCCGCGAAATCAAACCCTGCGGGTTGTGCGACCGGCGAGACGTCTTCAACGCCAGCCAAGAGTTCCTGTCCTTTCGATAGGAGGTCGTGATGATAACGTCGCCACCCAAAGAGATCGAGGTGCAAAGCCGGTGTTTGATCGAGCATGTGCCGCCAGATCACTCGCGCTTGAGCTTGGAGCGTGGGGAAATGGCGACGTTCGTCCCGATACAACAACCAGCAGAAGAGAGTTGTCAAGATAATCACGACGGCACTGAATAGAAGCGTGTGAGCGGGCTGCAGTTCCTGGTGCTGAGCACGAAAACAAGCCGAGTCGTTGGCGTTCTCCACGAAGTAGTTGTCGTTTTCGCATCGCTCAATGCACACGCATCCGCCATCGCCGACGCAAAAGGCAGCGTTTCCTCCTCTCCAATCATACCAGCTCGTCATTGTGCGGCGTCGCGTCTCCCAATCGGTTCGGCACGCGCTGCATGCGACGTCGTCGGCAGAACAGTACGTTGTGTTAGTCGATGGGAACAACCGAATCGTCGGGTCTCCAGTGGCGTTGCGAAAGTCGTACTGGGAGTTGTAAGTTTTGGCCATATCAACGCACTTGTCGTTGTTGATCATACAGCCCTGCGGTCCACGAGAGAAATCAGCCAAACGCAAAGCACGGGTGAGGGAGTAGACAACACGTACCGGCCGTTCAAGACAATCGCTGCAGCTTCGAGGCGAACGACATCCTTGTACATTGCGTTCGCTGTGGAAAGCGCACGTATCTTCGGCCGGTTGCACGCGCGGAAGCGTGGGTAATACGCGCGGATCTCGTCGTCGGCTTGGGATTGATGAAAATTTGACAGTCGTGGCAATGCTCGAGAGGCGGATTGACAAGGGCGCAAGACAGTCTGCATCCCGTGCCGATGCCAAGTGCACTTTGGGGACCTCGGAAAACGCGATGCACACGCAGCCGCCAGTCCCGACGCAAAACTGGCTACGGACGGCATCGACAGTGTCACTAGACGGCGCGAGCGCGCCGAAGTTCTGCCGGCACACGCTGCAGACCATATCGGACAGAGGGCAGAACGTCACATTGCCTGTAAACACATTTGATCGAGACTCGAAACGTGACAGCGGTAGGTTGTACCCAGTGCCGTTCGGCTGTGCTGGCGTGATTCGGAGACGGTAGTCGAATTCAGTCACGTTTGGGAACCATGGCGCCGAGAGACTTTCGCACCGACCATCGCTGGAGATCCCACATCCCTGTGCGTAGCAACCTGGCGTTTAGCACAACGCATACTACGAACATTGCACGTGGTGACGCACCGGCATTTGCACGCAGTCGGCGCACGAGCGCGGCACGCGGCATAATGTGAGACTGTCGGCGACGCCGTAGAAGCGACAGGTTTCGACAATCGAGATGTTCGTGTGAATCGTCGTACGCGCAGCGCGCGGGTCCCGAAGGCGTTCGTGGTGGCGGGCGAATGCGAGTGACCGCAGCGTCGCGAGCGCGCGCACCGGCGAGATGTCAATACGATCGAGCGGATAGTCCATTGTGGGCGAATATCCGAGAAATACTGATTACGTTGTTCGTAAAACACATCTTAGTTCTCGTCTTGATGAACATGGGTGTCAAGGTCCAACAGAAGATGCGGTACAGTGAAAGGCCTGTACTGGTCTCTTGGACGATTCAAACGACGCGATCGGGAATCGTTAACAACTTCAAGAAGCTCGTGGACAAGCGTGACAGTCGCGCTACGACTCGTCACCAGGACGACCCCGCCAGTCTAAAACGTCAAAACTCATTATTCCATTATGGGACGACTTCACAGAACAAGTGATCCATCCATCGCTTTTATTGTTTGCTCAGTGGACTATTGTGGTGCCAACGAATGCGAATCAATTCCGGAATGGCAGAGCAATCGCAACAGTGACAGGATGGATTGCACTTTGGAGTCGATTATTGGAGTCTATTGGTCGTGCAGTCCTGGAGCTGTCGGCACTGATGCATCCAGATCACAGAGCGCCGAATCTGATGGCCGATACAAAGGCGCTGACGCGAGGGCTGTCGGATTTGTTGCTGTTGGAGCCGACGACTCGTCGTCATCGAACTCGGGAGCCGACGGATCCACGAAGTCAAACTCCACGGGCCGAGCGACGGGCGACACGTCTTCAACGCCAGCAAGCAATTCTTGTTCTTTTACCAGCAGCTCTTGATGAAATCGGCGCCATCCAAAGAGATCGAGATGGAGCGCTGGTGCTTGATCCAGCATGTGACGCCAAAGCGCTTGGAATTGAGCTCGGACCGTGGGGCGAGCAGAGCGTTCATCCCAATCCCACATGATCCAGAACATGAATGTGGCGACAATCAAGACCATACTGAATAAGACTGTGTGGGTTGCATCCAATGGATTCGCCGTCGCTTGAAAACAGTCTTTATCTTGAGCGTTCTTGACGAAATAGGCGTCGTTTTCACACAGTTCAATGCACACGCATCCGCCGTCGCCGATACAGTAGCTCGTGTTATCTCCCACCAAGGCATAATTGGGATCCACCTTATTCCGTCTGGTTTCCCAGTTTGCGCGACAAAGGCTGCACGATGGGTCGGCGGCGGAACAGTACGTCGTGTTTGTCGACGGAAAGGACGTGTACGTAGTCTCTGCGACGTTGCGAAAGTCGTACTCGTAGTGAAACGACGACATGTCGCCGCATTTGTTGAGGGTGACCATGCAGCCCTACAATGCACACAAGAAATCAGTCACGAGTATACCGCGACATTTACAAACACCAGGTACCGGTCGCTCGAGACAGTCGCTGCAGCGTCGCGGCGGGCGACATCCTTGCATGTCGCGTTCGCCGTAGAATCCGCACGTCTCTTCTGTCGGTCGCGGACGCAGCAGATTGGGGAGCACGCGCGGATCGCGTCGTTGCATCGTGAAGGACGGAAGCTTGCGTGGCTCCAGAGTCGACACGGCTGGGAAGCTGAGTGCCGATGGGGCATCGCATTCTGTGTCTTGCGCTCTGACAGCATGCACTTCTGGGACTTCGCATATCGCAATGCAAACGCAGCCACCGGTCCCGACACAAAACT
>JAADWR010000432.1:0-10566 GCA_023336345.1 Pythium inflatum | reverse complement strand
GCAGCGCCAGGCGATCCGTCTCTTTCTCCATCATCGCTGTGGCATCGATCACTTCAATGAAGTCCTCGTCAATCTCGCCCGGGTCGTCTTCGGCAGCGACACGCGAGTGCGGAACAGAGACCGGCGGACCAGAGCAAGCCATCGTCATCCGACTGGGCTGGTGCCTGGTGGTCGTTATGGTCGTCATGGTCGTCACAGTCGTCACGATAGTCAATGTCCGACGCCAGGTACTCGAACGAAAAATCAGGTCGTCGTCTTCGTCACCCGCCAAGGCAGCAGGAGCCGCATGCGACATACCGGATAACAGAACCCGCACGGCGGATGGCGAGTGAACGAACGCGGGTGGAAAAACCGGGTCCGTTGGCTCCAAAGACTGCTCGCCAATACGTACAGTCGCACGCGCGTGGCTGCGGATGGTCGTTACACCATCGGACGCGCGCGGTTGGCATCCTTGGCAAGGATCAGGCGAGCGCGACAGCCGGTGCTGCGGTAACTGCTACCGGTACGAGTCGCTGTTCGGACAGCTGTACGAACGAGTGTAGTCCATCCCGCCATACGATAGAGTCGACTTGTACTGCCCTGCGCGACGCTTGGCAGTCGACTGGGAGCGGGAGACGAGCTGACTTGGGAGTGAGGGCTTGGAGAGGGGGCTTGCGGGCTGCTTTGAGAGTGTGCAAATGAACCTCGAGCAGAATGTCGCTCAACATGAGAACGGTTGCTTCGGCGAATGCAGAGCAACGAGGGCCACCAGAGATACCAAGGCAATGAGGACCATCCATCTTATTAGTTTCGACTCTCTGCGGATGGAGGGACGCGGTTGGAAGTTTGTTATTGATAGTTATTATCTCTTGGAGACGATTCAAGCGAATTTAATGTGGGTGTAAGTTTTGCCGGAGAGAGTAAATGTAAATTTAAAAGGTGCATGCTAAATAAGTTGGAGCCCCATCGATAGCACCTGATTGACCGACGGTGATCCATCAAGTTGTTGGCGTATGCAACGTGACACTCACGGTGATACATGTGGTTACACTGCAACCCAAGTACCGTAGGCGCCGATCGGTCGAACGAAGATTATGCACCGCTGAACGAGCGTAAACATGCGTCGACGACAGTTGGGGCACAGTGTGTCACCAACGTTCTCTTGCGTCCTTCTTTGTTCAGAAAAGATACTCAACTACACACGGTTGAGAGCGCAGTACTGAACCATTATGTTGTGGTTCAGAATCAAAGGGTGTCGGGTCGAAAACAGTAACGACAGGTCAAACTCAAAGACAACGACGAAAAGAGGGTCATAGGGAATCAGGTTAGCGTCAAAGGACAAGAGAAAGCCCCTTGGTAGCCATGCGCGTCTTCCAAAGACAGGCGATATCCCAGAAGTGAGTAACGAGTTGTCCCACACCAAACACCAAAAACACGTGGCCGAGAGATGCCCTCTCATCGTCATCGGCAAAACGACAATCCGCATCAGCACCGAGCGAAGAACCCCGAGCGAAGACTGATGTGCTATTTCCACGTGCTATACAACGCTCGGAGCATTCCCTGAACTCGCATTGGAGCTTCGCGTTATGATCATGAGAAGCATCGACGACATCCCACTTCACAACCTCGCTGCAAGAATGCCCTCATCTCGTATCAAAGGAGCTCCAGCGTTGACTTCAGTTCCCTCAGCGCAAGGTTTTCACTGAATATTTCGCGTCGGTGTGGCTGTAGGTCATTTTCTGGAGATGGCAGATATTTCACGCTTCTTCAGCGTGCGCGGCAACGAATAACCCATGAGAGGTCTGCAATTCGACGATAAAGGGGTACACACGACGGAAGCGTTTTCACATGACCAAGCTACTGTCGAAGATGCGTGGTTTGGTTGAGTCTTTCAAGCCATCCGCTTCTGTGAGAGCTGACTATTCGCCTAAGCCGACACCAGGTGTTCAGGCAGCCACGATAAGAATGGTATCGCCACAGCGCACTACGCTGCAGCACACGATCGGAGCTCCTATCAGTCGAGTAAAGTACGACGAGACTGCGCAAAAGAATGTTTTCGTTGCAAATTTCGATACACGGTCAGATCTGCCACAGACGATTGCTGCCAAGAACGAAGTTGCGAAGAACGTGGAAGAAAAAAGCAAGGCAGCTGCAATGTACGTACGTGTGAAGTCTCGGTCGCTTTGGCGCGCGCACATGGAGGGGATGCCTGCGGGTGGCTGGCTCGTGAAATACAATCAACCGAACTGTGGACGCTGATACCTCACAAAGTTTGCATATGTGCTCACCTGCTGATCGCACAAAGAAGACAGAACCTTAGCTCGCTGGGAAGGAACGCAAGATCGTGACCGCTCGCGTAAGCCCAAGAAAGTAACAAATCGAAGCCACCAACCAGAGCTGGCAGCGCCTCGCGACCAACTGTGCCCCCTGCTGACGCGCAGCGGTCTGTGCAGGAACTGTGGCCGTTGCATTCATTTGCCTAGGTCGAGCCAGCGGTGGCATCGCCAATTGTATTCTCTCATATCCCAACCACGAGCCCGCCGCTTGACCATGATTCCAGTCCGCTGCACGAAATTCTACACAATGTGCTCACTCGATTGCGGCTGCCACCAGATGCGCAGCACCATCTCCGAGGCCAACCCCACAACGAGCTACGTGACCAGCACCATGACCTGAAATGAGCCATCACAGCACCAGCACTACCACCAAACCGATTTGTGCCGGAACCAATACGAGCCTCCATACGAGCCATCACAGCACCACGGCCAGTACCAAACCGACTTGCGCCAGGACCAGTACGAGCCACGCCAAAACCTCAACATTTTGGACTCTCGGCAGTCTGGGTGCCCCGACTGGGGCGAGTTCACTCAGAGCAGCCGGTGCCAGCCCAGCAGGTGCAATTCGACTCCAATGTCAGCTCCAGCGGCAGCACCCCGTGGAGAGTAACTTTCTGTATCAACCACATCAAATGCCAAGCCAACCAGCGCGTCGATGACCTGTGTGGGTACGCTCCCTCGTTCTCGCGGCAACAAGGCGCGGTCGAACTCCGTTAGCCTCTAGCGCATTCAACTTCAACTGAGTCGCTGGGCAAGGCAAGGTACATTTTCTTTTCTTCGACCTGTTCATTGATACTCATACCCGTTTTCTTTCCTTCCAGAGTAATAGAGTTCTCCAAACATGCTGACAACATGGACGACATCATAAGATTGAGGAATGGCGCCAACCTTTGTTTGCACCTGACGTGGGTTTCTAACAGCACACGATTTTTCTTCCAGATAATGCAAAGTTCGATCACTACGCTTCTCGTAAAGTTCGAACCGAAGCCGCCCTTCACTGTTTGTATTTGTAGCACGAGGACGAGATGCAGTTGTCGAACGAGGACGAATGCGCTAATGCTTGTAACTATTCGGCTCGTCGCCAACCGACAATGATGAGCCTGACGATGGCAAAGTCTCTAGTGTCGACGATGACTCCGACGACGAGTACGTGCTCCACGGCCACGATCTCGACCAAGAGGACCTCGGCATGTTCCCGTTCGAAAGGATCGTCCAGTTTCGCGAAGCTGATGGGGCCATCGAGGGACTCGCCGAGTGGCAGCGGTCGCGGGTTCGCCTGGAGGACATACACACATCTGAACAACAACGCACTGTGCGCCAAGAACATTGGAAGCGCCGCCAGCGTTGAATCGACACAGCACTGAGTGATTGGTGAGGGATTGAGTTTGTGTAGCATGCTAAGACAAAAGAGGATTTGTACATGTGCTCGAAGCCTGTATTTATCATACTCGAGATGTTGGTCGAAAGTCACACAGTGGTCACATGCACCACACCATGGACACAACAAGTCGCGAGGAGGACAAAAGTCACGCTCGGACGAGGTATCGACACGTCGGGAACGTCACGCATTGGGCAAGAGCCACAACCCAGGTACCGATAACCACGGCACTCGCAGGAAAAGCACGCCTGTGTATCGTCGAAGACGCTTCAGCGTTGCCAGACATAGTATACAGGGAACACACACAGAAATACACAAGGGCCACCGGAGATCATGGAGTTTTGATAGACACTGTAGAGATGCATAGTAAACACACAGAAATACACGTGAGAGTCCGAGAAAAAATTGCGCAGCATCTCCCACAGTATAAGCACGTACCAGGAACTCGCGATGACCGACACGGCCCAGCAGCGCACAACGGAGCGCAGGGCGAGCCCACAGGGCACCAACACGGCACGAGGCGACGAGGCATCCTTCTTGTTTGTTTTGAAAGTGCGCTGGATGGAAGGCACGAGAACAGTTCAGCTGCAGGCATTGGTCAAAAGTAAAGCGATGGTGGACCAGTCTCTTCCGTGGTTGATGGTGTACAGTATGGCAGAGACGAAACCTACAGTCACCCAGACATTGTACATAGGAGGTTCATATGCCTTGTCTCTATGTCCTTTAATCTTTATCCCCCAGGCAAAAAGCATACGTGTAGATGGGTATAAGCATACCTGTATGCTCTGCAGCATTAATTTTTATATAGGAGTTTGTATGGCGGACCGTCTGTTTTGCAAAGAAAAATCAACTTGAAGAGGAGAGAAGATGCTCGACGTGACAGCTCCGCTTCGTTCTTGGGCCGCAGACAGCAAAGAACAATCCACGCGCGGGGTTAGAGCAAGCCGAACAGTAGTATGCCGTCTTTGCTTTGCATATCTGACATTGACGTTGCGCTCTTCCACCTGCGACCCGAGCTTCTGCGTACTGATCGAGTTCCAAGAGCGGCTTGAGAGTGTGGCACACCTGTGAAAGAATCGTTTAGTCGCCGACTACAGCCAAAAGATCAATTTCCCGTACCGTTTAATCCACAGCAGCGACTGCGTTGCTACCGAGGGAGAGTCTTGTGCCCCGCGCTTTAGTGTAGTCGTTGAAGATGAGTTGGTAGGCGAGTTGCGAGACGAAAGTATTGAAGTCAGCAATGCTTCCTTCGCTCGCGCGATAAGTCGCCTCGTGCCGGTACGCCAAGTATGCATCGACGATGATCATACCAAGTATTGAGCCAAAGACGCGATGTTGTCAGTGGCGAGTGAGCCACTCTCCCTCAATGGCAAGGGAACCTTGCCGAATGTGATGATGTACGTCGATCACGGAGAACTTTGAGAAGAACAACTCGATCATTTGTGGTCGCGGAACGTGTTTCTCGTACCGTTCCGTCACAACTCGGCCGTCGTTGACGACGGTTCGGTGGCGCGGCCGGACACTGTCTGTTCCCGGGAGAGTCGTACCCCGATTGGAAATGATCGTCTTTGCTTTCTTGTCAGCCCAGCAGCACGCGTAGATTTTCTTGCCGTTGGCAGTCTCGCTCTCTAGAACCTTGAATGCCCCGCGTGGTTGTGCACACGCTGCCCATGCTTGCAAATAGGCTTTAGGATACTCCACCGTCGCAGTTTTCACCATGCACATAAAGAAGAGACCGTGGATACGCTCGAGCTGGATGAGTGTCTTGACAGACGCGAACGCACTGTCGGCTACAACCGTACGTCCACTCCCTTTGTAGTGTTCTGTCAGACGCAAAACGATCGCCGTCCCCTCACCAAACTGCGCCGTGTACTTCTTCTTCCGCTGCACTGTCGCTCCTTCCATGATTTCGAGCCCCAAGAGCACACCACTTTCACCATCAGCGACTGCTTTGAGCTTCGTCCCTTTGCCCTCGGGCTTTCGAGCAATCTTGGTTTTGTGCGGCAATCCATCGTAAGTGTACTTCAGCTCCCGTCCTTTCCACGCGCTCACGCATTCGTCGACGCAGAGGATATTCCCTGGAGAGACGACACGCTTTCTGTGTGCGTTGAACGCGTCGACGAATGGACGAATCGGAGACCACTGGTCTTCGAAGTTTTCGGCGTTGAACGAGAGCGCGTACATGATTTGCTCAAAACAATGCCGCGTCATTTGAAATCGCCCGCCGTAGTCTGCTGGTGTGTTGATAGACCCAGGCTGGCTGGTCGTTTCCCAGTAAGTCCTTGTTGGACCTCGTCGGGGCTCAAAAGCCATCGCGATTCTGATGCCAAGCCATCGAAACCAATCCCCTTCTTTGATCGGGTTGAAGTAGCTCGCGCACGATCGATCTCCTAGCTGTGATGGGTTAGGACGCAAAAACTCGGTTCGTCTTGGCGTCGTCGTCGATCCTTGGTCGACCGACACTCCTGGGCAATGTAGCCACTGCCTGCCGTGGCACACAATGACGCCGTTGTTCTCATTCTCGTCGTGCTCTTCGTCACCAGAAAAGCCGTCAACAGTGCCATCATCACCGCTGGACGAACAAGACGACATTTCGTGATCCCCAGTAGTGGCCGTTAGCGAATGAACGGATTGCATCATAGCCACAAAGCTCGTTGTTGGTGCTTCCGTCGAGGTTTGAGACAGGCGTGAGACTTGAGAGCATAACGACCGTGCGGCAACGATCATCAACATGTCCTGTGCTCCATTGGACTTCGTAACGAGGCTGTCTCTTGTCGGTGAACACGCGGAGGACTACGCCAGTCTTGTCGGCATGTTGTTTGCTCATACCACATTCGGCCGCTCCCTCTTGCAGTTTTGCCATCGTCACTTCAGCTTTTGATCTGGGGATGAAAATCCCAACATGGACGATCATCCAAGTGCGTCTGATGACGTTATTTCTAGGGGAGACATAGCGGCTTTTGTAAAATCTATTTTTGAAAGTGCGCCTACTGGTATGCGCCCGATCCTACGAGTAGGATGAGTGGGAGTTGAAGATTAAATGTGCCATGTGGCTTCTTTGATTTCGACGGTTTGGCCTTTCATTCTGCCCTTTTCTCCGCGATTAATGGAAACGGTGCCGGCAGTTGAATACAGGAAGATCAAATGGATGCAGATCATCCATACAGATCGAGCATGTGTCGTTCAGTGGAAAGCCGGGGCGCAGGATTCTCCACGGGTTGTGGAGTTCATAAGGTTGTGGGTTCTCAACGGGTCGTGGGGGCTCAAGGGGTCGAGAGTCTTCAATCACTTGAAAAGACTCGGAATCAGAGCTTACTTGGTCTTCTGAGTTTGCTGCCTCAAAACCGAGATCCAACGGAACCCCCGCGTCTGACTCTATCGACTCTTCGATATCACCAGCTGGGTTCAACAAGTTGTGGATGGCGACCCTAACCGCCGCCGGATCTTCTTGATCAGGTGTGCGTGCGGTGGGTTCAGAGTTGGGGTTGCCATGATGTCGTGCTTGTCGATGCTGATTACGTTGTCTTCGGAGTCTGCGCGATCTTGCCAAGGAGTCATCCCGGTTTCGTCGACATTGAACTTGAGACAGCAGGTGATGGTCCAAGTTACCTCGGCGACGGGAATGTTGGCCGCACATGTGGCAGCGGAAAGCCATTTTGAAGAACGTGACAGGTGTGTGTAGCCATCAACCCAATGGCTGCACTGGTCAGACTACGGCTTGGATAAGGTTCAAGATTGAAATCTGACCAGATATGCTCAGATTGCTGCTCTGATCCTGGTCAGTATCCTTCGAACAAATAATGTATTTTGCGAATATATTCTGTTCTTGTGGTATTTCTGACCCTCCTGCCATAACGTACAGACTGAGTCAGGGTCTAGACTTTGACCCGGTCAGATTCTGACCCAAAAACTCGTTACCGCAAAGAAGAGCAACGTGAGCGCGCGGCGTGGCTGTGCGATTACACTGTTAGCCTGAAGTTGACGGATAAGCGGGCATGTCACCGAGGTAGAAGCCCAGTCTATCTGTGTTGTGTGTCCAATATACAATCAAACTGTTCCCCTACAATTGAAGTAGAGCCGCTGTACACGTCATAATGATGGCATGACGATGTCGACCACGACTTTGTTCTGATCCAATGACCAGAACTCGATTGCTGTCGAAAGCCGCAAACTCCATCATGAGCAACTCCGTGCTGTAGATTGCATCCTTCCCCCTAAGGGATCACGGTTGAGATTCGCGAGCTGCTGAGGGGTCGCCGGGAACCCCGTTCGAGCCGCAATTGCATCACAAATTCGCTCTGGCAATGCGTCACCCTCGACCATGCATATCAAGTCGTTCAGCAGCTGCGGGTTCTTGACGATTTCTGCAGCGACCATGGACGTCCGAGAACGTGGGCGACAAGTAATGATTGTGCTCCACGACCTGCTAAATGGATACGCTTTACATAACTTCACCCGTGATGCAGGCAAGGCAATCAGTGCAGTTGGTGGTAACTGTTTCCGCGATTGCGACTCTTCTGTGTTCAGCTCTTGTTGCATCGGAAGGTAATATACGCACAGTTAAATCATTCTGGGGCACGATGAAGAACACCAGTGACTTAAACAAACGGTCATACCGGTTGTTGTGACATGGTCTAATATGCAGTCCTCGTGTTCTCAATCACCAAGATCTGATACACTACTCACCTCGTTCATAGCCCATGGAAGTGGGGTCGTCCTTGGCCGTCAAGCAGCGGGAGGACTGAAACCGTTTGCGATTCCCACCAGTTGCTCACGTGCGTTCGCAGGGGGTTCAAAGTAGAGTTCTGGACGTCCGTAAGGGTCGGAGCCGTTCTCGAACTTAAGTTGAGTGTTTCGAAGATCGTGTTGAGGATCTTCACCGATTTCATCGCTCTCTGAGCCATGTCACGCATGAACCAGCGCGGAGGGCGAGTCAGTTCGTTGGCTTGTGGAGCCATGACCCTCGTGGGATGATCACTGAACCTGGAGAGACTTGTGACGCCACGACTCGTTGCACGTGTCAATATATCCCCTCCAAATGCTCGTTTGCTACCCCCAGTTCCTTGTACTTCACAGAGCCGCGCGACACAGAGACGATAAGCTAGCTTAGGTACTGGAACACTGCCTGGACAATGTGCGATCTTCATCACGTTTGATGTTTCGTACCTGACGCTTTTGAAGATGGCTCTTTAGCATCTTGTTGAAGATGGTCAGCTAGGGGAGAATGTTAGGACGGCAGTAACTGACGGACACGTAGAAGTGGGAACGAAAGGAAAATGTACCGTCCAGTTGTTCACCGTTGAGCACAACAATCGATTTCTGGTAGATATTAGGGGAATTTACAAACTACGGGTAAAACAACAAACTAAATTCATATCGGGTGTATGATTGACCCTCTTTCTACAGTGTGAAAGTGATACATCCCCTGACATACCAAATAAACCTTTTGTTACCAGTGCACCCTGTGTTACGTGCCCTGTAACCGTACGATAACCAATCTGCGTCTGATCTAGGCTTCGGTGCCGGCGTCGGCATCGGAACAGTCGCACCCGCCTTGCGCTTGGACTTTCGCATCGGTGGTGCTGGTGGAGCTTGCTCTTGCTCTTCATCATCGATCTCGCGAGCGCTCTCGGCGACCGTCGTTTCCGGTGCTGAATGGCTCTTGTCGACATGGTCTTCCACTGGGACTGAAGCGTCCGGCGTGGGTAGCGCCGCGACTACCGGCGGGACGTCCATCGCAAGCGGTCGCAAATCTCCGTGGCCGCGGCGCATAATCTTGTGGCAGCCATCGTACACGCAGATCACGCCGTGCGCCCTGACGGCGCCAAATGGTTGCGGGGCTTTCTTCTTCGGCGGCATGTTGGCGACAGAGGGGGAATTTTGGTTTGAGCGACAGCAACACGCGCCACGGTATACGAGGTATACCAGATATACAGTCTCCAGGTATACCAAATGTACAGTCTCTATACACTGGATGTGTAGTCACCTTAGCGCAACATCCATTCTACATTCAAGCAACACGAACATTCAGGTTCAGGATCAGATTCAGGATCATTCCCCGAATACGTGGATGCTGGCCATCCAACAATTGTAGAAACTCGCCTCCGACGAGTTGGATTGCTGGCGTACCCAGCGACAGTGGAGTTGAAATGCGTGGGTGAGCATACAAGATATTGCATTGAGGGTATTAGTGGAGCGGAAATGAAAGCTGTTGGGAGGTATCGAAAAAGAATCGGCAAGATGTTTGAGGCGCAGATCTTCTAGTATTACGTCGCGATGGGGCGAGAAGTAGTCGAAGTCATCATCTGCCAGGGGATTTCCAGGCCAATGTACTCCCTCGCGTGTGCGAACACGTAATAGAGCAGCGTATAGTGCGTGGGGATCGACATTACGCACGTTGGGAGGCAGCAAATTCGTAATAGCCACATCGTCGAGAGTCTCTCCTTGTACACCATGCACGGTCGTCCCGACAGCAGGAACGATTGGAACGCCTTTGATCGACAAGGGAGCGCCTTGTATCTCCACCGAACTTGTGGACTTGTGGACCGACATGCCCGAAGAGGGTCAGTGAGAAGGCATTCGTGGGAATCGTGCTGGTGATGAAGAGTTGACGATGTTCAAGTAAACGTTCCGTGGCTGAGTCGAGGCCATCCATGTCCCGTCGTCCTATTAAGCAAAGGTAGTAACAGCTTCCCAATCGATGTGATGTACAGTAGCCGGTGCTCCGTTAGCAACGCCTTTGCGTAGGCATTGATTAGCCTCCACGCGGACTGGAATCCCTGCTAATCCAATTTACGTGAGTTCAAAAGTGCCGTAGCGTGCGTAAGAAATGGGGAATCGTACCGATGTATAGGTGAAGGAATAGAGGGATGT
>JAADWR010000431.1:0-10568 GCA_023336345.1 Pythium inflatum | reverse complement strand
GATTGCCACGGATCTTGTCTTCTAGATGTGCTTGGAGCGTCGCCAGCATCTGCCATCGTGACACAATCTAACTTGAGCAAAAGTGTCACGAGAGTGAACGGACAAGACGCACCTCTTTGGAGAACGACGGGCTCGTGACACGCGGGAGCCGATGCGGCGGTTTGGTCGGCGACCTGTTGCCACGGCCTCGGGAATATAGTGGCAGTGCCACAGACGACAGTGTCACGTTGGGTGGTGTCTTGAGCGACGGCACGGAACTCGGCGAGGGCGTCGTGGGGTCAGTCAGCAGCTCGCGCGCCCGCGCGTCGTCTGTCACGAGCGTTGGCGACTCGATCATCGCTGTATCGACAGATCGTTGGTGCCACGGCGTGTCACCAAGCGCCGTTTGCAGCGCGAGCGACAGCGTCGTGACGTCGAGCGTCTCGAGCGCGTCGTTCATCCATTTCCGCCGTGTCTCGCGTGGCAGTCGGAGCGTCTGTGTGCGCGGTGGTGCCACGGTGTCATGACTGCGGCGTGGCAGCGAGTGCTTCGCGAGCGGCTCGAGGAATGGCGACTCGCGAAGCGGTCGCCGTTTAGATGAAAGCGACAGCATTCGATGGCAGTGACATGTGGCGACATCGCGTCGTGTCACTTGAGGAACGAAAGCGGCCCAAGATAGAACGACGAGGCCAAATAAATACCTCGCTTGTGTGGCACCCACAGGGCCAAGTCAGTCGCGTGCGCGTGTGGATCAACCGGATACCGTACTCTCGTCGCATCGCGGTTCCGTTTTCGAGCGCTGTGATCTGTCAGCATGGCAGGCTCCGTGGGACTCCCACGTGCATCATCATCTTGACTTGTTCTCCCAGTGGGAGAACAAGTCGAGATGATGATGCACAAAGCTGAATCGCGTGTTTCTATCGTTCTTGGGGATCGTTTGAAGCACGCGAGCGATTGCTCAGTGAGATGGTGCGGCGCTCGTGATGCTGGCGACGCTGCTCCCTGTCTGTACTTACTGTATCGAGGATGCTTGGGCTCGACGGGTCTTCGGCGGCTGCGCACACCTGCAAGATCACGCGGGAGCCGTTTTCTTCCCGACCGAAGCGACTGGCTTCAATTGCTTTGCAATCCCTTCCAAACAAGGGCAACTGCACCATGCCAGCTGAGTACAGCCCGTGGAATGGCTGCGTCCGTGGATCTGATTCGTCGGAGCTACCAAAGTGCTTAGAGCAACTATTCGTTTTGCATAAAAGCGCCATCGACTCGAGAATATTTCCGAGTGAAAGTTACGCAATAAAATACATTGCAGACGGCTGTGACATTCGGGTCGGGTTCGCATTCTACCGGGTCGAGTTCGCCACGATCTCATGAGGCGTACTCAGCCCGCGACCCGGGTGAGTTGAATAGTTGAATAGTTTGACAGACAATGTCGAGCGGCGGCGTGTTCACAGTTCGATATTTCCGAGAGTCGAGAGCACTGCGCGCGGAAGCGCAACGTGCTAATGGCGGTGAAAGCAAAGGCGCGCGCGCGCCTCCCGTTGAGGCAGCAGACGATGTCGCTCGAGCCATCCAGCGAGCCGTCCAGCGCCAGTGGAAGCGGGAGCGATGCCGTCCAGCCCAGCTCATCCGTGACGTCGATCGAGTCCGACGAGTCTGGCGAAACCGTGTTGGCGGCGTCCACCCTTGCATCTTTGAGTACGGAGGCGGTCCAGGCGGCCGCGACGACAGACAGTAAGTGGAATTGAGAGGCACGTAGTCTCTTGCTTGTGAGGTCAACTAACGCGAGAGCTACAGATGAATGGAAGCCAAGGGCGAAGAAATCGACCAAAATGAGTGCCAAGCGATTGCTTGAGGCAAAGAAGACAGCGGACACGAAGGGTATCACAGTCGAGCTGCCAAAGTTTGGCACATACGCCTTCCCTACGTTCCGCGCTTTTGTCGCGGCGTGGCTGCAGTACTGCGCCGACAACTTCGCCCTCTATCGCTTCAAGCACACAATTCGAAGGCCCAAAGGCAACACGTACGTATGCTTGCTTTTCACCCATCCCCTACTCCTGCGCTCACACTTCTATGGATGAAATGTTTACAGGCATCTCACTGAGAAATACAACCTGCGGAAAGCGAGGGCTGATCGCAAAGGTGTTGAATTTACGGAGGAGTTGCACTTGGTGCCGGAGTCGCTCAGTCATTATGAAGTAACGGCCCGGTGTGTGCACGGCTGCGCGCAGCCTGAACGAGGGGACGGCGATCGGTACCCAGCGGGGAGCCGTTACACTGGTTGTCAGGCTACGATTCACGCTGTTGCAACACGTGATGCGGATACTGGTAGGTGGTATGTGCAAGTCAACAACAAGGTGCGTTCTGCAGTGAATGTGTGTGGCGTCGTCGTTGACTTACGCTTTTGCGTGATATCTAGTTCTCTACGCACAACCACTCGCTAAGCGAGAAGATCCACGAATCGTACTTCCTCTCGTCGGATATCGACGATGATGTGCTATTCAATGAGGTCTCGTTTGCGGTTGCGGCGGGGGCGAACAGTCGGCGACTGTGTGATATGATCAGCCAACGCCTCAAGCGCGACTATTCAAGCCAAAAGCTGTGCAACTTCCGCAACTATAGACTCGGTGGTCCGGATGCACTTGCGGGCGCGAAGCTTCTCCTCGAGAAGTTCACCTCGCATGACGGTGCGCGTTTTCTCCGCATTCGAGACGAAGAAGGAATGACGATCGGTATCGTCGTCCAGAGCGCTATCCAGGTTGCTTTGCTCGAGCTTTATGGTGATAGTCTACTTCTCGACTGGACCCATAATACAAACAGCTCAGGTTACTATCTAGGTTTGTGTGGTGTCGATTGACATAGTTTCGCGTGAGAATACTAATGTTGCCGTTTGTGTTGGATAGGATCTTTGATGGTGACGACTGCAAACGGAACCGGAGCGTCTGTCTTGGACTTCTTGTGTCTCACACAGTCGCGAGACATGATGCGTGGGATATTTCGACAAGTCTTGGACTGGAGCCCGGATGCCATCAGCAACGTCCGCTCGATTGTTATTGACAAAGATTTCAACGAGTGGGCTGTCTTGGAGGAAGTGTTTCCCAGCGCCGACGTTGTACTCTGCCAATTTCATGTGCTGAAGTGGTTCAAGCACGTTATCAGTGAGTCGAAGTACCGGATATCGCCTTCTCTCCGTGAGCAAGTGATGAGCATTCTCCGAGCACAAGTGTACGCGATTGACGACGAAGAGTTTGAGCACCAGAAGATGAAACTGGCAGACTTGCTTTCGTCGCCCACGCACAAGACTTTCCTGCAAACCCGACGATTCGCTACCTCATTGAACAGCGTGATCAAGCGCACGGTATCCCCAAGCCGCAACTCGTACAATCTCGGCTGCCCTACAAAATCCTCCCAACGAAAAGGAATGCCACTCATTTTCCTTCAGACCACTCGGAATCGAAGCACTCTCGAAACGTAAGAACCGATTACGAACTGCGGCCAGTATTCGGCAGACAGATGCTGGTCCCTGTCACGCCTGTTGCAGACGTACGTGACGACCTTGAGCGTGCCCGTTGGCCCCACGAAGTTGTTCATCTTGCGAGCCATTACAACCCGCTGGGGATCGGGTTTCCATTTATCGATCACAATGGGAAGTGTGGGTGCAAGACGTCATGCAGAGTCAGCTCTTGCGCTAACGGAGAGCATGGTCGATTTTGTACTCCTGCGTCGTGCAGCTTTGGTGGTAATTGTGGGAACAGTCTCGCCATGTGCAAGTACCTGCAACTGATGCGGAAGAAGCAAGAGCCCGGCGACGTCAGCACGAAGATAGAGTACGCAGTCACGACGTCTCGAGCGTTGGCGAAGGATGTGGCTATCGGCCAGTACCTTGGTCGACTGACGTTTGAACCTGTTGCCCGCCAGGATCGTTTGGCCAACGAGGGCTACAGACTCCACATGCATCGTGAGTCTGAACTGTGGGGAAGGCACACGGTGTGCATCAATGCGCTCCAATTCGGATCTATTCTACGATTCTGCAACCATTCGTGCACGGCAAATGCTGAGTTTCACGAGGTCTCAAGTGGACACCGACGGACGGTGGTCGTGGTGACCCGTCGAGTGATCCAGCGAGGCGAAGAGATCACAGTCGATTACGGCCCAGACCGGTGGTTTGACTGCAGCTGCGCAGCGCATGAAGCGAGTGAAAACCTCGACGAGGAGAGCGGTGACCAGGAAGAGAACGCGGGCATGGAGGAGAGCGGTGACCAGGAAGAGAACGAGGACTTGACGGCGAGCGAGGACTTGGAGGCGAGCGAGGACTTGGAAGAGAGCGAGGATTGCGATAGCAGTGAAGAATACCAGGAGTGAATTCGACGATAGCGATTGAAACTTGTATGTGACAGGAGAATAGAGTTGGATGGACAGCAAACAATGCATGGGCAACAAACTGTACGCAAAAGGTCGAGTTTAAATATCCATTGATGGATCTTACTGTGCTCGAGATGGCGTCACTATGAAATTCATGAACGCGGAGAAGAATTCGGAAAAGGTGTGAGCGTGGTGAACTTCCATACTGCCCCGAAGATGAACAGATGCCAACGCCTCGGCAGCGCTCGCGTCCCTGGAGACCGCCGCTTGAATCTCGTTGCAAACTCTCGCCGCAGAGTCCAGTGCGCGCGCCAGCTCTCCAATTTTTGCCTGGAGATACTCAACCTCATGGAGGCGACTCCACAAGAGACGGTTGGCCATCGAGGCGACGACCTCAGCTCTAGCGCTCGCACGGGGGTTGGGCTCGGCGTTGGCGCAGATCCCGGCGTTGATGTCGGTCTTGGCGTCGGTGCTGGCGTCGGTGCTGGTGGCGGTGCTGGTGGCGGTGCTGGCGCGGGCTTTCTCCGCGCGGGCGTCGGCCTTGGAGTTGTACGCGGAAGCGCGTTCAGCGTCCATCGTGAAATTCAGAGCACTTGTATCTTGATGAAGCGCGGAATGAACGAGAAGAACGGGAAGGACAGAATTCGGGATGGTTGGGGACAAAACCCGTCCACAGAACCCGGGTCGGGTTGAACAGCACGTTTCTCAACCTCAACGGACCAAACCCGTAGTCACGCTGGGTGGCTGTGGCCCACAGCCACCATGGTGCGCTTCAGACCCCCTCACCTAGGTTTTACGCCGCAGATGCGCGAATACCGGTCAGATGCGATTCAATTGGCAATGTGAAGAGGGCCTAACTGCGGGTTTGCTCAGAAAGCGAGCTGGTTGCGTGACTTGGCCGTCGAGCTCTGTGCACGGGCCGTCGGGTTCTGGCAAACCCGAAGTGACAAAATGCGCCTGCTCAGAATGAATGTTTGTCGTGTGGACCACACCTGTTCATATCTCCCCGACGCTTTGTGTCATTTTCCCGACTCTCGAAGCACGGGAACTTCGGGACGATTGGGGACGATTGGGGACTGATGACGTGCTTTGGCAACAAGAAACATTACCGCTGGAGCATATTTTACGGCATCATATCACGTAATTTACAACGTTTGCAACCCAAAAATTACCCAAAAATACGTAATAGTTCGGTAACTATTTCACTTCTGGACCGTTTATGCAAAATGAATAGTTGCTCTAAGAAGACTCCGGAGCTACTGCGCGCAGTGCCACTGTACTAAACGCCCGTGCTTACATCATCCGTCTCGAACGACGTCAGCAACCCCACAAAAGCCATCAAACGACTGTCTGCCACGACTGGAGAATCTGAGAAGATACGCATTCGCGTCGGTGCAGACGACATTCTCAGGTTGCTTGGTGCACGAACCCTCGCGTATCTTTGCTACGTCAGTGGCTGACGGGCGACGTGGTCCAAGTCTCCCATCAACTGAACCGCAGCACATGAATCCGTCGACAGTGGCGCTAAACGTCCGTTTGACGTTGTGTCTGACCTCTTGCATGAACGCGCTACGCTCGAGCGAGCACTGCGAGGGTCGAGGCCGCGAGCGCGCCCGCCTCGCTGTTGTTAGGAGTCTGCAAACGCCCCACTCGCGTGTCTCTGTTTCTGTGCAGACCCCATTACAATCGGAAGGCGAAGGCGGAGGAGCACCCTTGTGCAGTATTCGTGGGATGAGATCGTGCGCAGACTCAATGCTTCGATATTCGCATCCATGGATTCCAGTACAGTACTGGGAGAACCCGCGCTCGTTGCGGCTCGGCAGCGCGTTGCTATTGGCCGCCCTTTCCATTGTTTACCATCGCTTCGACCGCGCGTGCTGCGATCATTGGACGGTGCCTGTGGCTCGTCGACAACCACGTCGACAGCGTTGGGCGTGGGGATCTGATTCGCACGCCAGCACGCGACGCCTTGGCGCTCTGTTTCCCGCCGCGCCGCGACGTACCACTGCCCAATGAAGCGTCCGCTACGAAAGAACACTTTGCTCAACTGACGGGCTGATGGCCCAGTCGCACGGCTCAGATCTAGAACAACCGCGCGTCCTTGTTCACGTCACAATGGCTTCAGCGGGAAAGCGACGGCTTCTGGATTCGACGCGATCTTGCCCAATCCCGGCTCTCTGGAAGGCGGCCTCTCCCTCGTCGCGCGGAGACCAAGGGCGCCTCAAGAGGCTCGAGGCCCGAGGCTCGTCCTTCGTGGGCTCCGCCATCCGATCGCTCATTCTCGAAATCGCCTCTGTCTGCTCAAGTCTCCGAGATCATCCAATGGCACCGCCTCTCACGCCCGAGCGCACGAGCTACGTCTCGGTCAAGACGCCGACGCTCCGTCCGTCAGTCTATGCGCCTCCGCCAGAGAAGCGCCCTGCGCCGCCACGCGGCCGCGGCATTGTCGCCATGGTCGTCATTGTCGCGTGCATGGTGCTCTACGTCTTTGGTCAAGTCGCGTACTTCACGCCCGTGTACAAGACGGAGATCTCGACGACGCTCAAGGACTGGTGGGGCGTCGTGCCCGTGGCTCAGCCCAAGGTCGGTGGCGGTGCCTCTCCTCCCCCGTCGGCGAGTGGCAACCACAGCGCACCCAGTGGTGCCAGCAACGGCAGTGGCAACCACACCGGGCTCCCTGCGTGGCATGGCAACGCGACAGTCGGTGGTGGCAACCACACGACCGGTGGCAACACGACGCTCGTCGCGACAGCCTTTGCGTATTCCGCGCCGCCAACCAAAGGCCACAACGAAATGGTCCTTCCGACCTACTTTTTCCTCTTCGGGATGCTTCCGCTGCTCGTCAGCGGCGTGCTCTTTGAGTTCCTCCGCCGCTACAACGTCCGCCGTCTCCTGTCGCACTCGCTCCTCCAAGTCGCGCTCGTGCTCCGTCGCAAGCCGGCGCTCTTTGGCAAAGTCTCGTACTGGAGCTACGGTGAGTGGCTCTTCTTCTTGGCGGTCGTTGGTGGCAACATCTACGTCTTTGATCGCTCCTACGAGCCTCGCATCAAGTCGGCCAAGGCAAGCGCCAAGCACGGTCTCACCACGAACGTGTACCTCGAAAACATTGCCCAAACGCTCGGCTTTTCGTGCATTTTCAACATGGCGTTCCTCTTCCTCCCGGCCACGCGCAACGCAGCGTGGATGGAGTTTTTCAACATCTCGTACGCCAACAGCATCAAGTACCACCGCTGGCTCGGCGTTGTCACGGTCCTGACCGCCTTTCTCCACTGCGTCGGGTACTACATTGTATGGGTCCGCGAAGGCGAGTGGAAGGAGCAGGCGCTCCCGTGCTTTGACTGCGACCTTGGAAAGCGTCCCGGCAATCAAGTGTGGATGAACGTCTTTGGCGAACTCGCGCTATTGCTCTTTCTCATCATGGGGCTCACGTCGATCCCCTTTGTCCGCCGCCAGTTCTACAACCTCTTCTACTACACGCACCAGCTCTTGTTCGTCGCCGTGATCGCTGCCGTCCTCCACTGGGGCAAGATCAACTACTGGGTCTTCCCGACGTTTGTCGTCTACTGCTTTGGCCGCGCGCTTTCGATGTCGAGCAACTTTGCGCCTGTCCACGTCGAAGAGCTCACGACCATCAACGACGTCATCGTCCGCGTCGTGCTCAAGCGCTCGCCCGGCCGCGACACGCAGTACAAAGTCGGCCAGTTCCTCTACCTCAACGTCCCCGCGATCTCCAAGCTCCAGTGGCACGCGTTTACGGTGGCAGCCACGACGCCGACGACCGTCACGGTCTTGGTCAAGTCGCTCGGCGACTGGACAAACGACCTCGTCGAGCACGCCAACGAGTGCAAAGCCAAGAACGTCTTGCCGACGGTCTACGTCGACGGCTTTTACGGCGCGTCGCTCGAACTGTACGACGAGTACTCGACCATTCTCCTTGTGGGTGGCGGCATTGGCGTCACGCCGATCTTTGCGATCCTCAACGACCTCGTCGCCAAGCTCGGGAACCGCGAGACGCTGACGCAAAAGGTCGTGTTTGTGTTTTCGTTCCGCTCGATCGCGCTGTTGGAAGAGGTGCATCCGCTGCTCACGCGCCTCAAGGAGCTCGATCCCCAAGAGCAGTTCTTCAAGACGCACTTTTACTTGACCCAAGTGCCAACGGACGGAGGGCTGTCGCATCCGGTCGACAACGAGCGGCTCCAGGGCAAGAGCGCGCAGCCCACGACGTACGAGTCGACGTCGTCGACGCCCATCGCGTTCGCCGAGCCGCTGCGCTCGCGCGGGTACCGCTCGCTCGTGTTCACGGTCGTCGTCGCCATCGGCGTGCTCATTATCTTGGCGCTGGACTTTGGCGGCGGCAAGGTCGAGCGCACGCACGCGAACTTTTGGCCGCTGCAGCACTTTGTCGACTCGCTCGTGGCCATAGGCGTCGCGTGCGTCGTGTTTTCGTTTGTGTTGGCCGAGCGCCTGTCCAAGCGTAACGCTGCGAACGCCGCGGGCGCGTCGAAAGACGTCGAGATGAACGTCTTCCAGTCGGTCGGGACGTCTGCGCTTCCGCTTGCGGTTGCCGACATGCACACGTACCGCGATCTCCTGAGCCACTACCACGTCGTTCAGGGCGAGCGTCCGGACGTCGCGACGCTCTTGACCCAGACGCTCGCGTTCCACACGGCCGCGTCGGTCGTGAAACCCGAAGTCGGTGTGTTCGTGTCGGGTCCAGAGACGCTCAAGCGGTCGGTCGAGTACGCCGTCCACGGCCTCGGCGCGCAGCACTTTGACGTCCACGAAGAGCAGTTTGAGTTGTAGACAACGTGGAAAGAGGACGTGTCGTCGCATGGCACATAGACGAGACGATCGGAGTGTTAATGAGATTTCGTGTGTACATAGTCGGAGCGGTGTTTCGGTATATCGGCCTGTCGGGTTGTGCTGGGTGTTGGACAGTCTTGTCCACTCTAAAAACCGTCGTGGTTTCGTAATCGCAGCGAAATGCTCGTGCGAAAAGCGAGATCACAGGGCCAGAAAGACATTAGGACGTGTCGGATCTACAGTCTCGCGAAAATGGCTGGTGTATGTGTACTCTGACGCGATGAACTCACAGCTCAAACTGCTCTTCGTGGAGATCAAAGTGCTGCGCGCCGAGGCCGTGGACGGCGTACTCGACCGACCGCTTCATGACTTCCGGACCCGAGACAAAGACGCCGACGACCGACTTGCCACTGGTCGCCACAGTCGCATCCGAATGGTACGCAAAGGCCTCTGCGACGAGCGCCTGGAGGTCCGGACGCTCGCCCTGGACGACCTTGTAGTGGCTCAGGAGATCGCGATACGTGTGAATATCAGAGACTGAGAATGACGGTGTCTCCACAAACGGACCGATCTCGACGTCTTTCGACTCGTCGGCCTGGCGCTCGGCCAGCACGAATCCAAAGACGACGCCGGCGGCAACGATCGCTGCATCGGCATCGACGAACCGCTGAAGCGGCCAGAGGTACCGGTTCGTTCCGCGCTGGATCTTGCCACCGCCATAGTCGAGGTACGCGAGAAGCAACACACCCACGATAACGGTCGTTGCAAACGCGAGTGCGCGATACGTTGGCGATCGAAGCCGTTCTGTAAAAGGAGACGCTGAGGAGACCGTGGTCGTTTGAAGCGACTTGGGCTTACATGAGGTGATAGTCGCGCGGTTCAGCACGTCGTCCGACGGCACACGCGTGAGGTAAAAGTGCGTCTTGAAGAACTGTTCGTGGGGATCCAGTTCTCTCAGACGCGTGAGCAGCGGATGCACCTCTTCCAACAGCGCGATCGAGCGGAACGAAAACACAAACACGAACCTTTTGCGTCAGCGTCTCGCGGTTCCCGAGCTTGGCGACGAGGTCGTTGAGGATCGCAAAGATCGGCGTGACGCCAACGCCGCCGCCCACAAGTAGAATGGTCGAGTACTCGTCGTACAGTTCCAGGGACGCGCCGTAGAACCCATCGACGTAGACTGTTGGGAGAACGTTCTTGGCTTTGCACTCGTTGGCGTGCTCGACGAGGTCGTTTGTCCAGTCCCCAGTCGCCTTGATCAGCACTGTCAGCGTCGTCGGTGTCACCGCCGCTACCGTAAACGCGTGCCACTGGAGCTTGGAGATCGCGGGGACGTTGAGGTAGAGAAACTGACCGACGCAGTAGTGACCATCGCGGCCGGGCGACCGCGTGAGCACGACTTTGACAATGTCGTCGTCAATGGCCGT
>JAADWR010000430.1:0-10589 GCA_023336345.1 Pythium inflatum | reverse complement strand
GAGTTGCGCGAGATACAAACCATACGCGCCCTTCGTCGAAGCGCAAAACGCCGCGAGACTCTTGGCGACGGTCTTGTCTTCCTCATCCAACGCCTCAAACGAGCGCCCAGTGGTCATTGCATACACGAACCGCTCTTCTCCACTTCCTGTCGCTTCTCTCGTCGTCGTCTTCGTCTTTGGTCGCTTGGCTGAGATCCCAAAGTACTACATGAGCGCCGTGTCGACAGCACGCTGCAACAAATTGGCACCAGCAGCACGCGGAACGTCCGCGACCAAGTCGTAGACGAGACACACGCGCGAACCACTTCTCACAGGAATCGCCTCGAACTCTGTGCCGTGGTAGAACGCAACATACGCGACTTCGTAGACAGCACGTTGACCTGGAACCACCTGCTTACCGCCTTGTTCAAACACAAAGTCGCCGTCTTCAAAGTCTCCTGGTAGCGTGACGATGAGCGTTCCAAATCCAGTTGCTTCGTCTTCTTCCATGGATTTGAACTGACCGCCGTGCGTATTGAGCACGAGTCGACGAAGTGGCGCATGGATCTCGGCTGCTTCTCCGATGCCCAGTGGCTCCCGAATGTCGTTCACAATGTCGTTGATAAACGCGTCCCATGCTGGGTTCAAGACCTCGACAGCGTCCGCGTCAACCGTCCAGACTGTTGCTTTCTCACGCCCACGCGGTCGCGCACCGCCCACACGCTTGATTATCGCTTGTTCGTGCTCGTCGCCTTGGAGACGCAGTCCTGGCGGAGGGAAGCGAGCGAACTCTCCACTGGCAACCGCATCGCCGGCACGCGTGAGGTTCTCGAGGGCGGCCGCGACCGCCGTTAGCTTGGTCGTCATGGCGCCAAACGTTTTCCCGCCTTGTTTGTGAGACCATCCACAATCGACAAACATTCTCATCCCTGCGAATCATGAGATATCGATTTATGAAGCTATGAGAAGATAGAAATGTAGCCATCTGTCAGTTTTGGTACTTGGTTGCTGTCCCCAAGCCAAAGACGCCAAGCATACCTTCCGACAGGCGTTGGGTCGCGGACGTCGGTGCTCGCATCACGCTCCTCAGCGTGTTGCCGCTCACGGGGCACGTCGCATTTGGATCCAACGCATGTCCATAGTGTGGATGCCCCTGTCCAAAGGTTTGGAACTTTACGGTGCGCGCGGCAAACGTTCTCACCATCACCGAGTGTCGGCGCCCCGGCTGCAGTCGTCCGAGTTCCGTAAGTACAATGAGCGCAACGTGACCGTAGACTTTTCGCCACGCGAGCGCGGTCTCCGGGCTCCACAGTTCCTTCGAACACGTCTCCAGCGTTGTCATCAACGTCACACCGAAAGCGTTAAAGTGCGTCATTTTGATACCGTACTGGACATGGCGAGCTGCGAGGTCGGCAGCGTACGCGACGAGATTCGGTGCATGGAGCATGAGAGAAATGGCTTCGACAATCCGGATCAACGCTTTGCCTTGGACTTTTATCGACGAGCGAAAGAGCTCTTTGACTTCAGGTACCATCTCGAACAAGCGCACGTAGAACGTGTCAAAGAACACGACCATGGGCGATGGCGTCGTTCTAGAAGCCTGTGTCGTCTGCACAAACAATGTGTCCCAATGCGCGAGCATGTGCGCTTGGTCGTCTTTCGACGAGTGGTGCTGGAAGACAAAGTCGGGGAGGTACTCGACCATCGTGGCCATGTCTTCGGGTGCATACGGCGTCCGTGAGCCCGTGGTGTGGTCGTCGACGGCAATGAGGTTCGACACGCGGGCCCCCATGTTTCGTTGACGCGAAGCAAAAGTTGGGGTGATGGTGGGGTGTGTGCACACGCGACGGAAATAAGTCGCAGAGCTTCACCGAGGACGAGTAAGTTCTATAGACGTCACGCTATAAATACGCAGTGTTCGTGAACGCCAGATTTTTCGGACAGCATACTACGCACACGCTCGTCATGAGCGTTGAGTTGCACGGCTGACACACCCGCTCGAACAACCATTAGACGGTTGTCGGCACTCACCAACGCAGACCAGAACGTTTTGGACCGAGAGACTCGGGTACAACAACGACACCCTCGAAGGAGAACGCGGTCGGAGACAGCATGCTGACCTGGGACGAAGTCGCCGGGTTCCCCCAAGACGAGCGTCGCGAGGCCAATCGCTTCACCTTCATCCATGTGCTCGAACAAACCACTTTGTACGTGTAGCACCTGTCGATTGAGCGTTACGTGCCTCTCCGATACCCAGGAGCCCCCGACGGTCGTTCACAATGTCTTCGGGGAACGCGTCCCATATGGGGTTTAAGACCTGGGCAGCATCGGAACCAACTCGGTTCCCCACACCGACCACCCACGCAGCGGCCTGCGCCCACACCACACGTCGATTATCGCTTGGCAGAAGGAGTTCGTTCATCTCGCCTGGGAGACGCAGTCCTGGTTTGCTCGATGTCCCGCCAAAATCTTCCCGCCTTGTAAGTCGACAAGCGCGATCGACACATGCTCACCGAATCGTGATCCACGAATCAACAACGAGATGTCGCTTTGGAAGCATACGAATACAGAAACGTAGCCATCTTACTCTCATTGTGCTCCCCGCCTCAATTGCGGTGGACCGCGGCGCGTCGCTCTTCTCTCTTGACCGTGTTGCGAATATAATCAGCTTCGTTCTTCAGCGCATAGAAGAGCCCATCACCGTCCGGCGTCCGTACCTTCGTCAATCGCAAGACACTCGCTCCGCCTGCATCAATCTTGACCGTGTCTGTCATCTGTCTATTCGCGTGCTTGACGATCTCCTCAACATGTTCGCGCTGGGAGGAGCCCGTGAACTGCATCGTTGTCTCGACCGCGAGAGACGAGAAGAATGACTGGAGCCTGCTACATTTGCGGCAGTGTGGCGGAAGTTCCACACGGGAAAACTGCACATTGTGCACTTCATGTGCCATTTTCTCCATGTGATCACAAACGGCAAGCAGGCTGCGGAGTTGAGCTGGCTCGTGTCCTTGGTTCTCGTACACAAAGTGGACGAGCCCTGGTAGCACGGTATGCACCATCTCCCACGCGCGCGGCACCTTCGCGAGTTGCATAAACTTTTGGGGGCTCAGCGGGTACAGGAGACTGAGGAGGTCATTGGTATCGACGATGCTGGGTGCGTCTTTTTCAAACGCACAGTTGTTGAGACGGTTGTCTTCGCTGCCGGTCCAAGGAGGAAGAGAGAAGAGAGCGTCGAGCACCGGACTGATACTTGCGACGTCCAAACCGTCACAAACGACGGCAGCGACGAATCGGACGCGGCCACCAGACGTCTTGATCGACAAGACGCGTTGCACTAGCGCGTTGAGACAGTTGTTCCATCCAAAGTGAAGAAAGCATTCGCGGAGAGGACGGCCGCAGTTGCCACTACCAAAGTTTACAGTTCGCAGGAGCTCGTCAAAGAGCGGGCGATCGTTGAGCTCAACGAGCACATTGAAAAACTCGGTCCACGCGCTTTCAACTTGATGAAGCACGCGATCGCTGATACGGTACGTGATGATGCGTCGCGCGTATTGTCGTGCGTCTTCACGTGATGTGGTGAGAAGCCCCCGAAGTCGTGCGATCACGTCTGAAATGGGCAGCATAGCGATTTGCTTGCGCTCGACCGAGACGGGGATCACCACGAGCGCGTGCGAATAGCACATGACCGCCCTGAACATAGACCCGTTCCGATCGTGTAATATTTCCAAGTCCTCGCGCGTTGTGAGCTCATTGGGACCTTGAAACGGCAGCTCTTGGATTCGTTCTGATGGCACGAGAGCATCGAGACGGTTTACGTTCACTGGAGGGTACGCGAAGGTATCAGACTCACCAACTTTTCGCCACGGTGCTTTCAGTGTGATGCACATCTCGTCGAAGCTTTGGTCTGAATGCTCTGGCAAAATAGAGCACAAATTGGCATCCGCTGCGCGCACAGAACGCTTCGAGCGTCTGTGCGACCTTGAGGTCGTCGGGACGAAGACTTTCCATTGTATCGGCTCCGACAAAGTGCACGAAATGGCGCTCGATCGCGAAGTCGTTGATCGCGCGCCACGTATCCGGACCAAGCCTCAGTCGTTTGGTCAGTGACAACGGTACGGGCGTGAAATACGCGAAGAGCGCTTCGCCAGCCGCTTCTTGGATTCTTGTGGGTCCAGCAACCAACGGAACGTCATCAGGAGTCGTGGTCACGAGATCGTACACGAGGAGCAACGCATTGCCGGTCGTCACTGGCTCAAATTCTGGCGCACACTGGTCATAAAAAGCTGCGTACGTCAGATCGTATGGGTATTCGCGTGCGCCTGGCCGCCATGTCGTCGTGTGGTCGTCAAATGTCTCCTGCTTCGATGCCTCGCGCGATCGAGTCTTCGCTTCGCCGCCTTCAAACGACCCCGGCAACGTCACGATCAACGCACCAAACGAGCACTTCTGCTGCTGCCGCTCGACCTCCAGCCGCTCGCCCGCTTCGACGCTTCGACGAGCATCATTTGGTTTAGTGCGATCGTGATGTCAGCAGTCGGCGCAATCCCGAGCATCTTCCGGATCGACGTGACGCGATCTTCGAGGAACGCGTTCCACCGCGGGTTCCGGAGCTCGAGTTCCGCGCCGTCGACTTTCCACACCTTGTCTCTTCCCTCGGTCTTCGCCTTGATGCGCTTGATGTCGTGTGGTTCGAGCGGCATATGGAGCTGCCCGCGTTCTCCGGCGAGCGCAAGTCCCGGCAGTGGGAACTCGTCTCTGTACCCACTCACAAACATCGCGCCGACGCGCGTAGCGTTCGCGAGCGTGTGTGAGACGCGTCTGAGCTTTTCGCCGTCGTCCAAGAGCTCCAAATCGCCCGCGTCCGCGCGGCGTTTCCCGCCGCTCATCGTTCCAATCTCCGATTCCCGCCATCTGATCCTTTCAAAAAAACCTCAAAAACCGATACCCAGATATCGACTTATGAAGTTATGAAACGATAGAAATGTAGCCATTTTATCCGCTGCTGTTCGCGTATTTGATCGATGTCCCCATGCCAAAGACGCCGAGCACGCGCTCCGACAGCCGCTGGCTCATGGACGTTGGCGGCGGTCGCTTCATGCTCTTGAGCGTATTGCCGCTCACGGGGCACATTGCGTTCGGGTCCAGCGCCTGTCCATAGTGTGGATGCCCGGGTTCGAAAGTCGGCGCGTTGACGCTGCGGACCGCAAACGTCTTCATCGCGACGGGCCGTCGGCGTCCTGGCTGCAGTCGTCCGAGTTCCGTAAGCACAATGAGCGCAACGTGACCGTAGACTTTTCGCCACGCGAGCGCGGTCTCCGGGCTCCACAGTTCCTTCGAACACGTCTCGAGCGTTGTCATCAACGTCACACCGAGGGCGTTGAAGTGCGTCATCTTGATACCATAGCGGACATGGCGGGCCGCGAGGTCGGCAGCGTACGCGACCAGATTCGGCGACTGGAGCATGCCTTTAATCGCTTCGACAATCCGGATCAGCGCTTTGCCTTGGACTTTCATCGACGAGCGAAAGAGCGGTTTGACGTCGGGCGCGATCCCAAATAAGCGGTCGTAAAAGGCATCGAAAAACACGACCATGGGCGACGGCGCCGTGGTGGAGGCTTGTGCTGCTTGCACAAAGAGCGCGTCCCAGTGCGCGAGCATGAGCGCTTGGTCGGCTTTCGACGAGTGGTGCTGGAACACAAAGTCGGGAAGGTACTCTAGCATGGTGACCATTTCTTCGGGTGCGTACGGCGTCTGTGTGCCCGTGGTGCCGTCGTCGACGGCAATGAGGTTCGACGTTTGACTCCCCATCACCAACGATGCATTGCGTGCGTCGCGTGTGGAGGAGTGGACCAAAATGACTGGCTGTGGTACCCAGCCGTATTGACTTCCGGCCATCAATAGCCCGTTGGTGCGAGGACCGTCCCCAATTAATTCTGGAGCGACGCATTTTCTGACAAGAATAAGACAGCCATCAGTGCCACGTCTTGCGAGCTGGCAGCCGCACAGGCCGCAGACGAACTCAACTTCTTGGTCGCAGCTCCAAAAACCAATTTTGAAAGCTTCAACCTTCAATGAATCCATATCTGATTCACAATCACACACGTCGCAGTTCTTCCAATGTGCAAAAGCACGCAAATTCCCAGAAAGACACGAAACGCCGCCAACGCCACACAATCGGCCGCTTCTAATACCGATGCCGTCATATGGACACGCTCGTGGCCGAGACCCGCGCGCTGACGTCAGCCTTCCGCACGCTGCGCGACGATCGTAACGGGAGGCTTGTCACGTTTTCACAGTCTTCTTCGTCAACATCAAACGCTTCAGTTCGCGATCCGCTCGATTATTCCGCGGCGTCCATTTCGCGTCGGCGATCCACTCAGTGGTGGGCAGTACACCGTGAAGGACTTGGACTTTTTCCACGGAGAAGCAAGCGTAATCTTTGCCTCTCCGATGTGAAGAACGAGTCAGGCTTTCGAGAACGTGATATCAGCACGAGGTCCAAGACGAAATGACAGCCACTCTGTGCGCAAAACGCCGCCTAACATCTTCAATCTTCGCGTCTTCATCAACGAGATCATCCACGTAGCACCATCCACAACGTGCACGAAATGTCGCCAGCAAACTCGATGATCGTCCACCATCCGAAGGCATTGAGCTGTATCGCTTGAGCATGGACGGCTGAAGTAGTCGCGGAACGCGTCTTTCACAGAGTCGTGTAGGAGTGATGAGGCGGCCACGAGCGGAATTTCGGATAGCGTGGTCGCCCCGAGGCCGCAGACAAGACCACTGGTAGTGTCGCGTGGTTGCATTTGCTGAAGAACACTGCGACGTTGAGATCAAACGGCCTTTCACGTGCGCCAGGTCGCCACGTGTTTGAAGAAACTCGTACTATCACTCGATGATAAAATCACACCCAGAAAAGCGTCCGGCAGTACCACCAACAACGTCTCACGCACAGTGTCGCGCCGCTCACAATCTACTTGAATGCGCCTTCCGGCGTCGACCACCAGTAGCTTGCGGAGTGTCAGCTTGACTGAAGATTTTGGCATCATGACCATCAGCGTTCGCACATCTTCTGTCCACTCGTTCAGCATTTCCTGCCACCGCAGGTTGCGCAACTCGGGCACTCCCACGCCATTGCCCCGCCATAATCCCATTGTTGCGTAATCTTCGCACGCGTCTTGAGTTTGGAGGCACCACCACAACCCAGGGGAAAGACCACACCGTCGTCGTCGCCTCGAACGGAAGGTGCTGTGGGATTTTGCTCCACGAGCGATACGACTGCACCTGTAACCGACGTAATCATCTCCCTCACGCAGGTTACCGTGAGGACTTGGAGCATTTTCTCATGCGACACGGCATAGGCGAGCTCAATGAGCTTCCCAAAGGCGTCGGAGGTGGGCGACGGGGTGTAATGATCAGAACCATCGACCTTCGCTTCATTCCACGGGTACAGTGAGAGCAACAGGTCGAGCAGCTGGACAATGTGGTCCGAGCTGGGGCACGCCGAGGCGACAGACACGATCAAGTTGGTTCGGCCACGGAAACTCACGGTCGAGAGAACGCGTTGATTCAATGTGGCAGCACACGCGTCCCAACCAAAATGGCGCACCGCATCGCTAAGGCCCGTGGAGTCACCCACGTCTTGCACAATGAGCTGGAGAAGAAAGTCTTTGAACAGCTGTAGATCGTTCAGCTCGACGAGAACATCGATGTAATCGGAGACTTCTTCGTTCGTTTCCGTACGCAGGCACCACTCTTGACGGTAATTAATGGAGGACCTGTCGCGCGTACTCTAGCGCTTCGTCGCGGCCCCAGTGCTTTAGATCATGACGAATCATCTTCACTGCGTGGACTAGAGGCATGGTCGCAACTTGCCTTTCTTCAATTGCCGCAGGCTGTACGACCAACGCGTTGGTGAAGATAATCGACCGTGCGCTGTTCGCACCGTGCACACTTTCCACGACCGCACGATCTTCTTCATCAACATCAAGCGTCACAAACTGCTCAACGATTCTCTCGACAAAGTCGGGGTTGGCCACTTCTCGTCGGCAATCGACACCGAGTGGCGGACACGGTACCACGATCGACTCGTACTTTTGCCATGGCAATGCAAGCGTGATCTTCGTCTCACCATTACTCTTCTGACGCGAAAGTGATCGCCAGTCCTCGGCGCGGGATATCATCATGCGAGCGAGGTACAGGGCAAACTGACCTCCACTCTTGTCGCAAAATTCCGCCAGACTCTCGGCAATCGCCATATCGTCGCCGGCGAGATCCTCCCATCGATCTTCGTCCACCATGTGCACGTAATGACGGTCGCCAGCAAACTCGTTGATCGCTCGCCACGCGCCGTTATTGAGTTTGAATCTCTTGACCATCGACGGTTCAGTCACGTCAAAGTAGTCGCGCAGCGCATCGTTCACCGACTTCTGGAGAACCGCAGGGTCGACTGCAAGTGGAATTTCGCTGAGCGTGGTCGTCACGAGGTCGTACACAAGACACACAGCCGTCTCAGACGTTACTGGCTGCGTCTCGTACTTGGCGTGGCTATAAAACACCGCGTAGTTGAGATCGAACGGGTTTCTCTGGCTGAGGGTTCCCACGTATGTGGTTGAACGACCGGAGTAGACTTCGCCTCTTGTCGGTCTTGATCATTTCCATCGCCTTGTTTGTCCTCGGCCTCTTCATCCGCCTCATCGTCTTCGTCAAATTCATCGTCTTCCTCGTGCAAAATGTGTTTATCCTCCTCGTCACCGGCTAGGAGCGCCTTGTACTTGGACTCGACAACATACTCGCCACCAGCGAACGCACCCGGCAGCACCACCAGCAAAGTTCCAAAGGCACCGTCGCCAGTTGTGTTGCCCACTCCTATGCGCCCTCCAGCGTCGACCACCACGAGCTTGCGCAGCGTCGGCGTGACGACGGCTTTCGGCGTCATACCCAAGGGCTCTCGTACGTCCCTCATCCACTCGACCATCATCGCCTGTCATCGTGGGTTCCGCGCCTCCAGCGCCGCGCCGTCGACCTCCCATGCCGTCGCCACACCGTCGTCTTGCTGCTGCGTCACCATCGCGCGCGACTTGAGCTTGCTTGCGCTGTCGCGACTGATGGGAAACCCCACAAAGTCATCGTCCTCACGGTCTCCTTTAAGCGTGAGTCCCGGGGGCGGAAAGCGCGCAACAGAGTTCGTGGCAAACGTTGCGCCTTTGCGCGTGACGTTCTTGAGCGCAAGCGTCACGCGCTGCACTTGCTGTTGCGCGTCGTCGGTCGCCGCGCGCTTCTTGGTCATGAGACTGTGGAGGTTTTCCCGCCAAGATGGCACAATGAGGATTTTGAATTGTGGGAAACCTCGAAAATACGATATCAAATATGAAAATAAAAATGGATTGCGGCTAGCGATGTTGGAAGAAGCCATAGCACACTCCTGCGTTATGGCTTCTTGTCATTCTGCTTCTTGTTAGGCAGTGCGACGGAACACCGCAGCGATGCGCTCCGCTTGTTCCTCTGTCTCTCTGGCCAGCATGTCGATGATGTATCCTGGTCGTTTGGTGAGACAGAGCGCATTCGTGCCGCCTCCAATGCTCACTCGACCGTACATGTCCAACATGGTGTAAATGGTCGACACAATGTGCTTGCGTTCGACGTCGTCCGAGTACGTCATGGTTGTCTCGATCTCCTGCGACGTTAAGAATGCCTGGAGATCCGAACACTTGGTGCAATGCTTCGAGATGGAGACACCAGACCACGCGTGCTTGGCAATGCTCTTCATCATCACTTCAACGTTGCCTGACACTTGTTGCCACGCAGCACGCCAATGCGGCGCCGTTGGGCTTTGCTCTAAAATGTCAACGAGCGTATCTGCGACCGTAGAAACCATCTCAGAAGGGTCTGGTATCGAAATCACGTCCACCATATTCTGGTACGACATGGAATGCGCGAGTTCGAGCAGTCTTCCAAACTCCTTCGACGCTGGTGCAAGCTCGTAGCGCTTGGAGGCGTCGACTCTCGCTGCTGTCCATGGATGGAGAGAGAGCAATGGGCCGAGAAGGGCGCTAACCTGAGCCGTCGTAGCAGATGCTGGAATGATAGAGACCACCAAGTTGACACGGCCGCGAAATTCCGTCGTTGAGAGAACGCGGTCGACCAATGTGTCCACACACGCGTCCCAACCAAAGTGGTCTACAGCGTTACAGAGACCTCGTTGGTCTTCAGCTTCGTACAAGACGATTGTGCGTATCAAATCCTTGAACAGGTCCACGTCGTTGATTTCGACCACGCCGTTCACAAACTCGCAGATCTCGTCCTTCGTCGTCGTGTATATACACCACTGTGGACGATAGCGGAGGACCTGTCGAGCGTAAACCAGTGCTTCATCACGACACGAGTGCTTAAGGTAATGGCGAAGCATCTTCACTGCGTGTGGAAGAGGCATGGTTGCGACTTGTTTCTCCTCGATTGCCACGGGTTGTATGACCAACGCATTGACAACACACACCGACATGCTCTCCTTGTGCAACTCCCTCACCATCTTGTCGTCTTCGTCATCAAGTTCCGTGGAGAAATGGGACGTAAGCCGCCTGACAAAGCCTGCGTCGGCCACTTCGTAT
>JAADWR010000429.1:0-10590 GCA_023336345.1 Pythium inflatum | reverse complement strand
CCACTCTTCCAGTCCGCATCAACCAACGACAAGGCGTTTCTCGCGTTTCGTGCGTTCGGGGTTGAGAAGATTCTGGGTGTGTGGGGCATGCTGTCGAGCGTGAGTCCAGCGGCGCTTTCGCTGCTTGAGAATCTGTTGTGCACCGATCCGTCCGAACGACTAAGCGTCGAGGAGCTTCTGATGCACCCCGCAGTTAAAGGAAAGAGCTCGTGAGCACTTGATCGTGCGTGTGTATACGCTCTGATCAGGTGGCGAGTCAAATCAAAGTCAAGTGTGGTAGTCATGTTCAACAAAGCTCATTAGAGAACTTTCGCCAGCCGTGGAATTTGAGATTCAATATTTGTGGACCACATCACATTCGAGAATGTGAATCTGAACAGCGCTTTTCGCAGTTGATCCGTTCACGTTCAGCTTGGCCTTGTATTTTTCAACATGCACAAGAAGCCACACCTGGGGACAACGGACGCGGTTGCCGTCAACACGGCCATCTTCCATCTCTTCCCATTTGACGTTGCGGCCGAGCTCGTGGCAAAGGCTGTCGAAAGGGGGGTGATCGGAGCACCACCAGTTCCAGTCCACGTGACACCCTCCCTCAAGCATGCTCTAGATTGGGAGGCGGAGGAGGCCGTGAAGAAAATGCGGTTTTCTGTGCGCGAGCTGTCGCACTTTGCTGGCCTCCTCCGCGTGTACGCGTCCATCTTCTCCACGATGTCATCCAGTAGCTGCATCTTCTCCTCGATCTCAGCTGCGGAAGCGCCCTTCGCAAGGGCAGCGCGGTTACCGTCCTTGTAGTGTTTCGTGAGAAGAGCAAACCTAGAACGACAAGAGCGGGCGTCACGCGTCACACCGACGCCAGGGACGGTTTCGAGCGTCTTCGCGATACGCTCCCACGCGTACATGATCTTGGCTTGGGCCCATGGTTGCGCGGTGTTCGCCTGGACTAAGAGCGAGATGTCGTCGCTCGCCGAGAAGTGCTTCTTCCCCGTCGATTCCTCGCTCATCGTGCTTGTCAATCGTAAAGTAAACGAAAGCTTTCGTGCGCGTTTGAGCCAAAATTACTCCACGGCCGTTCACGTTCAGTTTTCTACATGTGATAATTGTGCCACCTAATCAACCCGCTTTTGTGAAATTGCCTCTGAAACGAAACTAAACAGCCTTGCGAAAGTTCTCTAATTGGGCGAAGCCCCTTATACTGGGCTGAAAATGAAACCGTCGATTATAGTCACAAAGTTACCTGCGTTAACGGACATCGCGAGTTCGTATTTAACATTGGCATACAAAATCCAAGTATGTCACTGTTATTGGCATGGTTTGTATTGGCGGATGTTCTTGCGCACAGGTGAAAATGAGTGCTTTTGGTAATTATTTAGTGTTTCCTTAACCAATTTCAGGTAGGAGATCCGCATTCAGCCAAAAGTGGATGTGATATGGTTAAGAATCCCTCTTAAGTACGTGTTCGAAACTGGATTCGTACTTTCGGTGTGATGGCTTCCATGTGACGATGGACACTGAAGTTGAAGTGCAGACTCAGAGTCACATGAGCATGGAAACCCTTCTCACAGCGACCATGTGAACATGGACGCTGCGTTCGCAGTGTACACTTGCCGGCATCCAGAACAGTTTGACCGCGCGTAGATGATTGTGATGGAGACAATTATGAATGAGAAGTTGAAAGCACGCATTTTTGTATCGTGTGGAGATTACTAAGGAATAAATGTAGCGAAACTATGCGCTACGAGCAAGCATCGCGCACCACGAACCAGCTCCTGGATTTTAACCTGCATCCTAAACAAGGAAGATGTCTTCGATTCGTGTAGCTCCGAAGCAAACGCCTCCGAGTACAGCGAGGCGACGCACATCGCTGGCGAAGAGGATTGACCCTGGAACAAAGTCGTCGACGTCCTCCATGGTGTTGTCAAAGACGAAGAGCATGCACATAAAGTGGCCGCGGTTGTGCACAGGGAGCACGTGAAGAGTGGCTGCAATGTGTCGAGCATCCTGCATCGGTGTTGTCGAGTCGACTAGAGTGAAGCACCACCCGTTGATGTGGGGCAGTGGTGATCGATCGATCGCTACCATGACGATGCTGATTGGAGGCGCAGGTTGACCACGGTGGCTCAGAGCATACTGCCGTATAACGAACACCGTATCGTAGCGAGCGACTGGAAGCATGTTGAGAAGTATTGGTTGGCGGTGGCGTGTGAGTTCAAAAGTGAGGTTCCCTGTGTGGAATCAATCGGTCAGATATTCTCCCCGCTCTAGGCTCATCATTGTTCGATTTGTTTTCGTTGGGCACCATCCTCGCTCAGCTCCGTGTGGTGGATGATCGGCTACAACAGGATGGTGATACGTGGTCGCTGGACATTGCAGCGACGCTCGGTCTGGTGCTTGGTCTCTCTACGTTGCAGTTGCATTCTCATGACGGTGATGGTGCTTCGAGTTTGCTTGTGACTCGCTCACGAGGCGTTTGTGCGTTCTTTTCTCACTGTGCTCCCGGGAACCAGTTCTTCGCTGCAGCACCATCCTCCCTGAACTCTTGTTGTTCGCGGTCAGCCACGACAGCCCCAGGCAGGAAATTGCGTAACTTGGTCGCTCCACCTTGAAGTGCCAGTGTTCGTATGCCTCGTCGCTCTGCATTGCAGTTGCATTCAGTTGGCTCACGTCGTACTTTGAGTTTGGTTATAGTCACGAATGCGTGAAGCTCGAAGCCACGATATTGGGTCCCGGCAATTGTACCAGAAATACACTCCAACAAACGTGCGGGTTGCAGTCATTGCAACCGTGGGAACAAATGAACGGATAGAAACAGTGTGTATGCAAAGAAACAAGTGAACCTGGTGTACCGTATCCTCTACGACGAGACAGGAGGCTCAGACATCGTTGTTCCGCTGGCGGCACGTGCGTCGCCCGCAGGAGCAGTTGAACCACAGGTCTTGGCCATAGTCGACAGTCACCTCCTCACCACGTCGGATGTCGCGGACAGTGACCACAACAATTGTGTGGTGACGACCAAGGCACACCTCGTAGAAGCGAGCGGTAGCTTCGCACGAGTGATTCATGAAGCGCATAAGGCTCCCGAAGAGCCCCGCATCGATGCAGACTCGTTGACCTTGTCGAACAGAAGCATGCCTCATCTCGAGTCGGTATCCTCTGTTGTCGACTGGCGGTTGTGCAGGATGATCAACTGTGAGAAGGCCGAGGTACTCTCCGATGATGATGCCACGCTCAATGTTGGTGCGCGCGCGCAAAAAGTACTGGCTTGTCACCGGATCCTGCATGAGCTGCAAGCTCGTCGATTGCCGCAAGCCGTTGCCGCAGCGACCTCGGAAGGGGCAGTTGTTTCGTGCACAGTACACCCCCAATGATGCGTTCATGCACGTCGGATACCGACATGGGCGCGTACAGCCGCATATACCAAAATGGTCGAAAAACGGAAAGTTGATGCCGGCAGGATTGTAATTGGCCCTGAGTTGCACGATACGATGTGGCCAAGGCGCTGGCGTTGGCTCGTTGGCGAGCTGACGAGGCAGCGAGAATGGCGACTCTTGCTGCCGGGATTGGCGGGTGCTGGGTGAGTGGTGGGTTGTTGGTGATGGTGGATTGGTTTGCTCAGACTCGTCATCGTCGGAAGATAACTCAATCACTTCGTGAGCCGCTTCGAGGCTGATCGCAGAGCCATGGGCAGGAGAACTACGGTGGCTTGTGGGGAAGTCTTTGTTGCCCGCCATTGTAGAACGTGGAATGGAAAGATTGTCGTCTGGTTCACTCGAGATTGTGCGCTGCAGTGAGACCATCGCACCAGGGAGCAGTCCGCGTTTGTCGCTCGACGTTGCGGTTGCAGATTTGGCCGGAGAAGCTTCAACCAATCTCTCTTTCTGGATGGACTAACAGAATCGTCACACCCCTGTCGCTCGATGTTGTAGTTGTCTGGGGGTTGGCGCGCATTCGCTCCACTTTGCAGTTCGAGCTCAGGCCTCGAGTGACTGAGTAGCGTGCGGTACAGTATTATTGAACGAAAAAGTTGCATCAACGTTGTGCACATCGAATGGTCTAGTCGCTCCATGCTGCGCATTGGGAGTGAGTGCAGATGAGTGATGATGGGTGCATTCTATGTGATGGGATCTCGAACAGACCGTATCCAGTCGGAACGCCTGTCGCTCCATGTTGCAGTTGCCGTTCAGGTGGTAGGAGTGAAGGTTACAATCACTCCTTGTGTGCGATGCGGTTCCAACTCAGACAGACGAATTCGAGCGGTGAGTATGGCTGGACTCTGTACGTATCAGCGTAGTCGCTCCATCTTGCACCTGGTTTTTGACACGTGTGGATGGTGACATTCGCCGTGAGGGGCACGCATTCAAACCCAGTCGCCCCACGTTGTAGTTGCCGTTCGACGGAGATGAGTGGCGCTGCGTCGTTGGGTTTGCAATACCGCCGCATCTTGGACATCCACCTGTGAAAGAAACGCGTTGTGGTGGACGCAGTCGTGATGGAACGATAGCCAATTCGCTCCGATCTCTAGTTGTGGCGGACCTCGCAGACTGATGTAGATGAACCCTAAGAGCAGCCAAGTCGCTCTGAGTTGCAGTTGCAGTCGCTGGGGCTGCCACGCACCTTGCAAATGGTGCCGTTCTTCCCATTTGTAGGTGGTTCTTTGATGTGCGTACGCGAGTCGCTCCATGTTGCACTTCAGGGGCCAATGACGCAATTCGCAACCCGATTAGCGATGAGCTCTCTTCAAGTGGGAACTATATGGACGGTGTGCTGCAGCTGTGGTAGTGGCTCGGCGCGATCGGCTCTGAGCTCGACGCTCCAGCAGGTGAGGATGTCGTGGTGTGTGCGTGGTGGCTCGATGCAGTCGCCGTGGTGTTAATATTTTCGTGATCTCGGACTAGTCATTCCAAAATGAGCGTTGTCGAGCTCAAGCAAGCGAAAGAGCGCCAGGCAGCCAAGCCACCACCACGCTTCACCCGTCCAGTCGACGCCCTCGATTTCATCGAGGAGGAGAAGCCCTCCAAGCTCTTTAAGGTGATAATTGACCTCTCTGTGATGTCTGTTGAGGAGAGAGAGCGTTCCTGGCGCATCTACATGATCCAAAAAGGCCCCGACGAGGACTTCGAAGAACGTAAGCGCTTGCTCGAAGAGCTCGACGACGAAGCCAAGGCGAAGTTCATTTTCTGCCTCACGCTTTGGAAGGCCAAGAAGCCATCCCCCGACCATGTCACTGGAAAGGACTACGTCCCCGGCAAGTCCTACGTGATTGCGAACGTGAAGGGACTACATGTGTACTACGGCGTTCCACAAGGTTCCGTGCAAGCGCAAAGTGCAGTGAAGCAGGAGTCGGACGAACCGAGGAACCAACGCAAGCGAAAGAAGGACGCCACCGAGTAGTGTCGCCGGTGACACGCGCCATGGCCTGGGGCGCAGGTCCAGCTGCAACAAGTCACAACCAGTGGGTGGTACTGCATAGGATTTTGAACTAGCATTCTTCATAGCTTGCTGTACTTGCATCAAATTCGGTTTGAATGCCCTTTGCGTTCTGCTTATTGCGTTGGCTGGCAAATGTCACGGGCGAATCGCCTTTCTCGACGTATTCCATACCTCAGTATTGATCAAGTGAGAAGCTTGGGTGCCGTTCGCCATGGGAGGTCGTAGCCTCCACAGCCGCCTGCAGCAACGCAAGAGTGCTTCTCAATACTACAAACGAGGGCGAGACACGACAAGTAAGGCTTGTCCGTCACCAGCGACAAAAAAAAGACGAGTTGAAGCTCGGGTCCAAGCAATGTCCGTGGTTGACATCGAAAGAGCAGCAGAGGTGAACCGCCTCGCAGAGATTGAAGCGACAAAAGTCAGGAACACATCCAACCAACAGCGGACCGTGCTAGCAACAAAGCAAATCGGTGATGAGGACGCATTCTTTGCAGAGATTGATGGTCCATTGACGAAAGTATGTGGCGGATGCGGTGAAAGAGTTGCTCCTTCGACAACACAAGTGATTGCGTACGACAAGCGTGATAGAAGGTTTGCAGTCTTGGAAGTGAAGGACACCGTCAATGGACGGTACAATCGCGGGCTGATCGATGCTGGAATCCATGTCAGAGGTGGAAAAGAGTACGTGACCTTCTGTTCGCGCTGCTTTCGCGCGATCACTCGCCGCAAAGTACCTCCTTTCAGCATAGCCAGCGGGTTCTATCTAGCACCGGTGCCGACGTGCCTATCTCGTCTCAATCCCATGGAGGCCCGAATGATTGGGATTGGAGTTTGCTTCACGACTTGTTATACGTTGGGCCCACTGGGACAATCAGCCACTCGAGGCAACTCAATCAACTTTTGGAACGACACGTGCGATGTGATCACGAAGTTACCCCGACCGGCTACACGCTGTGGTGTGATTCACTTAAAGCGTCCCGACATGTCCAAGGCACAGACATATTTCACGGTCAGGCCGTGGTATATCCGTGAGGCTCTCACGTGGCTACAACAGAACAATCACATCTATAAAGAAGTCGTGGTGGACGAGGAGCTATTGGCCGACATGCCTGGCGATCCTGATTTGCCCGAGGTGGAGTTGGATGACGAAGACTGTGTCGCTGAACCGCCAACACGTACAGACGACATAAACGCTGCAGATCAAGACAACTCTTTCACGGAGTCCTTTGTTCTTGAACACGAAACCAGTGATCAACGGGAGGACGACAAAATGCTCGACGTCATCACGAACAGCGTTTCGGATCAAGCGTTTGTGCTACCAGCACACGACCGTCCGATGAATGAGTACGAGACAAAGCTACTCATGCAAAGTTGCTTTCCTACACTATTTGTGGATGGTCTCGGGGGCTATCATCCGATCGACGGCGTGGAGAAGCGCACCCATGAGTACAAGTTGGCCGAGTACTGTTCACACCTGATGGCGTGGCACGATCGCCGCTTTGTCACACACCCCACGTTCAAGTTTTTCTGTTTGAATCTTATTCAACGCCGACAAATTGACGGCCTTCTGAAGCAAGTGAGAGTTCACCCAGAGCACCAAGCCGATGATGAGGGCATGCAGAGTACAAAACAAGAGGAGCAGGGTTCTTCAAACACTCGGCAAAGAACGAAACAGTACCTGCGAGATCTCAAGCCGTTCTTTCGATCGGTGCGTGGGACCAGTTTGTACTGGGCCAACGTGAGAGACGATGTGATGGCCATGATAGGCAATCCTGCTATGGAGAATCGGTGGCCGACGTTCTTCGTTACTCTTAGTGCTGCGGATACCATTTGGCCCGACTTTTTTTGTGCTTGTGATCCAAGCCTCACACATGAAGAAGCAGCAAGACTATCATCCGCAACGAAGCGGAGGTATCTAAACGCGAACCCCGATATCGCTGCCCACCATTTCCACAGAAGGTTCAACGCATTCTTTCGCCACGTTCTGTGTGGACAAAGCAAGCCTCTGGGAGAGATCGTGGACTTTTTTTGGAGGATTGAGTTCCAGCATCGTGGCTCTCCGCACGTACACGCACTCTTGTGGATCAAAGATGCCCCCGATATTTTGGAGCTTTCGAAAACACCAGAGGGCATCGAGCGTCTGTGTCGATTCGCAGACACTTTCGTGTCGTGCTTGAAGCACCACGGCGGATTAGTGCCACGAGTCGACCATGATCTGGACCCTCTGTGCGAGCGGCCGCCGTCGGCGGAAAATGTGACGGGGCGCCAGTATGATTTAAACCGTGTTGTTGAGCGCGTCCAGCAGCACATCTGCTCAACTCGGTCATCTTGTCAGCGAGATGGAAAGTGCAGATTCAACTTTCCAAAACCAGTTGTTCCACAAACACAAGTGACTCGCACCGAGAGCGGTGCAGCTGTCAAGATCACTTTCGAGCTCGCGAGAGACAACGACTCAACTAACAATTACAACTGCAGTCTGCTGTCGGTTTGGCGCGCCAACATGGACATTCAGATCATTGGCAATGCTTACGGCGCTGCTGAGTACGTGGCAGCGTATGTAAGCAAGGCTGAACCAGATTCGGTACGATTCTACCGAACCATCGAGCAAGGATTAGCCAAACTCCCGCCAGGCTTACCAAGAGAACGCATGCTCAAGCGCACAGCCAATACACTCTTGGCGATTCGCGAGGTCAGCGCCCAAGAGGCAGTCTATATCTTGTCGAACACACTATGTCTCTACGGGAAGTCAAGGGGCGTGCTGAAGGTCAAGTGTTCGCGGCACGACAAACGATACTATAGGATTTCGCGCGACGAGCTTGCAGACTTGCCGACTACGACTGGTGGAGACGAAATACGCGTTGAATCCATCGAGGAAGCGTACATGCAGCGCCCCAAGACACAATTGTTCAACACCATCTCCTACCGCGAGTTCTGCGAGTCATACGAACCGTCTAGTGACGAACCGACGTCTCGTCAACGCCTAGAGCGTTGGAAGCGCTTGGGTGGTCGCGGTTACATCAAGGCGAGATCGCAAAAGCAGCTGGTCCGGCCAAGTCCACGGTACCGCACCGACGAGGCGAACGGAGATTATTGCTACGCGCAACTGTTCCTCCATAAGCCGTGGCGAAAACTAACAGATATTCCAGTCGATGACGACGCTGTGATCGAAGCGTACGCGGAGTGGAAGGCGCTCAATGCATCACCGTGGGTTGGCCACATCAGCGAGCAAGCAGAGCGGGCAGTTGCGATGGCAGCTGCCGACAACCAAATCGAAGCAGTAGTTGCGTTGCCAGCACCCAATTGGTCCATCGCTTTGAATGAACCCGAGCAACCGACGGTGGCTCCAGATCGCCCGATGAACTCGTTCAATCCAAGATTCACGTACACTCAAGATGACGTCAAACGGTCGAAGGCATTTGCAAGAGACGTACTGCGGTCCTACAAAAAGCCACAGTTGCAGTTGACTTCAAGTACCGACACTCGACACAGACGACCGTACTTGTATCCTACCGACGATCAATCGCCAGCAATGACCAAAGACCAGTGGGTACCATTTTCCATCATGATGAATCAAAATCGTGCACGAGCTGCAGCGCACCCTAACCAACTCACTATGATTGTCAGTGGAGAAGGTGGAACAGGAAAGAGCTGGCTCATACGCCAGATCATTGAAGACGTTCGTGTGGTGTTCGGCCGCGATGAAGCTGATCAGCGTGTACTCCTCATGGCTCATCAAGGCTCAGCAGCCTATTTGATCGGTGGACGGACTATCGTGTCGTCATTGGGGCTTGGAATGGTTCGTTCCTTCCGAGACGATTATGTCCCCCTCAGTTCGACTCCTTCGGGTCAAAGTACGCTACGACGACTACAGCGCGATTACGAGAATGTGCATCTCATTATCATTGACGAGTTTGGCGTTGTGTCGTGCGGCATGCTGAACTGGATCGACCGCCGCCTCAGAGAAATATTTCCAAACGATGGCTCCAAGCCATTTGGAGGTCGTGATGTGATCTTCTTTGGAGATCCTGGCCAGTTGGGACCCATCAAAGCAAGCTGCCTATCAACACCAGATGAGCTACTGAACACAAAATCCGAGAAAGAAGGCCGCAGACTGTGGATCGAGACACCTCTCTACTGTGAATTGAAGCAACAAAATCGCGGATGTGGCGATCCTGACTGGTTCGCAATGCTTGCTAGAGTCCGCAAAGGTGTACCGACGTCGAGCGACATCGATCTCATCAACACTCGAGTGATATGCCCACCTAACGGTCGAACGGATTTGACGTACCTGGCGTATCGAAACGTCGACGTCGATGAGGCCAACGATCTCGCATTGTGGAACGCAGGTGCGCCGATTTGTCGACTAGTTGCTCAACATGACGTCCAGATCTCTCGAGACAACGGTGATGCACCAATGAGCGAGGACGTAGCGCGGCAGTTGCTCAATGAAGCCGCGCGCATCGACAACAAAACGTCGCAGTCCGTTCCAATGCAGCTCAGTCTCAGCATTGGCGCACCAGTCACGCTCACCTTCAATCTTGAGCAGCGACTTGGATTATGCAACGGGTCGAAGGGCACCGTCTACGACATTATGCCGGATCCTCCATCAGCTCTACCCATCGTTCTAGTCAGAATGAACGACTACAGTGGACCGTCGTTCTTCGACAACATCAGCAGCGTCGTGCCAATTACAAGTCGCACTGTGTCGCTGATAAGTGGACGCCGAAATCCCTACCGACTCTCACGCACGGGAATCCCGCTCAAACTAGGTTTTGCCACCACCATTCACAAAGTTCAAGGGCAGACGTGCAGCGGCGTCGTCCTGAACCCTGCGCGTTTGAAAAGCAGTGCGCTTGGCTATGTGGCTCTCTCGCGCGTCAGGACCCGCGAGGATCTGTTCATCAAGTCGTACATCGAGGAGTCGCAACTGGAGAAAAAACCTTTGGATCGCGCTATGGACGACGCTGAGAACGATAGGGTTGCAGCACTAGGAGAAGCGACCAAGCAAGCAACTGCTCAGCTGCTTACTGAGATGACATTCGAGGCTCGGATGCATAACCAACGCGTTTCTACGGCTGAGTAGAAAGTCATTAACAAACACTGCATTTCCCACTGTGTTGCTGAACTGTGCGCCTCACTCCATGTTGAAGCACACCAGTCATG
>JAADWR010000428.1:0-10601 GCA_023336345.1 Pythium inflatum | reverse complement strand
TTCTTTGAGGTACTTGAGCTTGGAAATGCACCCGGGGATGCGGCCTTCGAGCGCGTTGTCAAATAAATAGAGGTACTCGAGGTCTTCGAGGTCGCTGATCGACTCGGGAATGCATCCAGTCAACTGGTTGCTCGAGAGATTGAGGAACTCGAGCGCTTTACACTTGCCAATGGACTCGGGGATCTCGCCGGTAAACTCATTGTTCCGCAGCGACAGAAACACGAGCGACGTGAGGCGACCAATGTCCGTAGGAATGCGACCACTCATGCGGTTGCCGCGGAGACTGAGCTTGCTGAGCTTTTTCATGCTGCAGAGCGACTCGGGGAGCGTGCCGCTAATGTTGTTGTGCTGCAACTGGAGCGTCCGTAGCTGCTGGAGCATGCCAATGTCATCGGGCAGTTGTCCTACGACATGCGATTGGTCAAACGCCGGCCAAACCAACGGCACACTGAAGAACGCTGTACCTTCGAGAGCATTTTGGTGCAAGTGCAGTTCTTGCAAGTGTTCGCAGTCGCACAGCGAGAGCGGAATCGATCCTAGAGCACGACATCATCAGTCCCAATGCGATAATCGCATGCTGTATAACAATGCTACCGACCACGGAGGTTGTTGCAGCTCAGATCAATGCGCAATAGCGAACTGATCTTGCCAAGCGACGCTGGGATCTTGCCTACAATCCACACCACTCGTAAGATCGCCATTATCATCAGCACTCCCATTAAGGGCACCGTAGAGGCGGTTCTTGGACAAGTCGAGCACGCGCAAGTACGAGAGCTGGTCGAGACAAGCGGGCAGCTCGCCGTGGAGTTCGTTCGCCGGCAGTTCAATCGCAATGACGTGGCCCATCATGACTTCGACGCCAAACCACGTCTCGGGGTCCACTGTTGGCTGCTTCCAGCCGTGGCGGCGGCGCCACCGGTCGCCATCGAGCGCGTCGTACAGCGCCACGAGCGCCGCGATCTCGTGCGGCGGGATCGAGCTCTGTCCTTGGCCCATGATAATAATCTAAAGTACCGACGTGCGGCGGCCGTGCGGATTGTTGGTAACACAGGGGTGGGTCTTGTGACAGCGGGTGGTCAGGTGGTCGCAAGCCAACAAATGCGCTTTTACAACAACAAGAGTTGGGAGCCACCAACGTTGGCGCGCGTTAGTCTTGGGTCAGTGGAGGCACGAAACGTGATGACACTCGTTCGCGTGACACGGCCAAGTTGTGGTTGTCTGAGAACAACGAAGATGGCGCGAGCGAAGGGCAACTTGCAATTTTGGTTCCGGTGACTGCCTTGTCGCTGAATAAGGGTTTGGCGGCTTTCCTATTTTCGGTTGAGTATGTTCGACCCAAGCTATTGTAGGAAAGTTGCAATATGAGGGGGATATGGACGTGTTTCACACTTCATTTCTTTCTTCCTCGATTGAAGCCGCTTCAATTATGGAACCGTTTTGTTGGAGAACAATACCCAACGGGACCGCATCATCTTGGGGCTTCATGTTTAGGATCTGTTGGATACGTCAACTTGGGTTCTAGAATGAACGGTTCTGTTGGAAACGCATGACAGTATGACACGATGACAGTATCAGCATCCACTACTGTCTTCACATCTCGAGGCTCTGGTCGTCTTCGTTGAGTACGGGTTCACTACGCATGCGCACCAACGTCGGTGCCACGGGCTGTGGCAGCGGAGGTCGTGATATGTCTCGGTCGTGGCGACGCGTCGGATGCTCGAGGTTCCGCGGTGGCTCCGACGCGATGCGACGCAGCTGAGGCCGCGCGTCTCGGTCTCTCGAGGGTTCACGGCGGTGGCCAAAGGGCACGTTGTCGTCGGAATGATACCCGTCACGAGTGTCGTACTGATGAATCTGCGGCGCCACGCCACGACGGGAAGACTGTACGTGGCGGTCGTAGTCGTGAGACGGTGGGGCGCGACGGGACCAAGTGTCCATCTCACTCAATCGCACCTCCGCTGTCGGTTCTCGGCGTCTCGATGGCGTGTCGTAGCTCATCCGCGGATCGTCGTAACTCATGCGTTGGCCGTCTGAGCGCTCTCGGCGTCGCGTGTCCCAGTCGAAGCTCTGGCGAGGATCCATACTCGGCGGGGTCTGGCGCCTTGATCTTCCTTCGTACGCATCGACCGAGCGCGGCGCAACCCGTGGCATATCGTACGACTGGCGTGACGGATGAGGCGGTGGCGGTGGCGATCCCGATCGGTGTCGCAGCAATGTGGGCTCACGTGATCGCGTCGACGGTGTAGACTCTGGAAGCGACTTGGGGGTCCAGAGCGACTGCACGAGGCTGTTCAAGTCCATCGCAAATGCTGGTTCGAACGGACGCGCGCTGTGTTCGTCGCTGTCCAGCAGCACATTGTTGCCGGGAATCGGCTTGTTCAGGTCGAGCGGATGGAGAGGGTCCCAGTGCGCGCGCATCCACGGGCTAGGCCACATCGCGTGCTCTCTCGCCTTGTCCTGTGCCGCTGCATCCTGCCGGCGTCGAGATCGCGCGGTGCCATGCTCGGATGGACGCGTTGCTGCATCAAGAGCATCCGGGGATGCGCGATGCCCACGAGTCTGCATTGATCCAATGACAAATGGATCAAACGACGTCGAATTGGAAACTGAAGAAGTGGAGAGGAGTTGGTATGGAGCAAGTGTTGACAGTCGCGCGGACGCGGCGGACGATCGTGCGCAGACGTCAGAGGACGCGTCGCTGCGAGCGGACAATAAGTAGGTGGTCGTCACGTCGATGGCGGTGATGAAGACAAAGAGTCAGAAGCATCCTCCACTAGTCAGATATGTTAAGTTCCACCACGTACTTAAAAGTCACTAAACGAACATGTCACTAGCCTTCAAATGGTGCCATCCAAATGCGTTGGTGCCAATTGATCGGAAGGCCAACAGACAGACTGAAGCCATGGCGCCGACCGCTGCTGACGACGCCAAGCGCAAGATCAAGAAGCTCACGAAGGAAAGGGTCGAAGAGTTTGCAGCGGAGCTGAAGAAGAGCAATGGCCAAGTGGACCTCTCGGGCCGCGGCATTGAGACGATCGTGAGTCTCGATGGTCTCGACGGCACCACGAAGCTCGATCTCAGCCGCAACAAGCTCACGAAGCTCACGCACATGAAAGACGTTTCGGGTCTGACAATGATCCGACTCACCGACAACAAGCTGAATGGAGAGGTATGTTTCACAAGCGGATGAAGTAGGCGCGTATGCTCACCAACAGTATCTCCTCTAGGGCCTTGCAGAGCTCCAGCACCTCAAGAAGCTCGTGATCTTGAACGTTGCCGAGAACCAAGTATCGCGCATCCCTGTCGAGACGCTGCGCAACCTCAAGCAGCTCAAGGCGCTTGTGCTCAACAACAACTCGATCACGACGCTCGAGTGGATCCCCACGTTTCCCGAACTCAACTCGCTGATTGTGAGCCACAATCGCATCCCTCAGTTGCTCCCGCGTACCATCGACCGGCTCCCAAACCTGACCAAGATATCGATGACGCACAACCTGCTTGAGGTACGAACGCGCACACAGTGGCATCCCAACAAACTGTCAACTAACTGACAGGAATTGTTGCTGTAGGATGTGCCAGATTTGAGCTCGCTCAAGAACCTCACCGAGCTGCGCTTTTCGCACAACAAGTTGGCTGCAGTGCCTCCGTCGTTTGCCCGATTGCGTACGTGCTCTCATAGTATCAGCCATGATTTGGTTTCGATATTTACACACCAACTCCTATTGCAGCCAACCTCAAGATTGTGGAACTCGGCCACAACCTCATCGACGAGTGGACTGGCATTGAGGCTCTGAGCAACCTCAAGAACCTCAAGCAGCTCAGTCTCACGGGCAACCCGATCTACGGCGCTCCACTCGAGACCAAGAAGAAGGAAGACAAAGCGCAATCCGATTCGGAGGAAAGTGACGGAGATGAAGATGCGCTTTCGCCCGAAGAAAAGACCAAGCTCAAAGAAGCAAAGCGATTGGACGCCAAGCACAAGCAGTACAACTTCAAGATGAAGCGTCTGTTCCCGAACCTCGTGATTCGCGATGGCCACCGCGTGCTGAGCAAGAAGGTCCACGGCTACGTTGCCCCTCCAAAAGAGGAGAAAAAGAAGGAGAAGAGAGACAAGATGGAGAAAAAGCCCAAGGACAAGAAAAACAACCCAGCACAGGGCCAAGGTCAGGAGAACATCCCGAAGAAGCGGAAACGTGAGGATAAAGCAAATGATAAGTCCAAGCAAGACTCTGCTACTGGCAGCACGGAGGAACGACCCAAGAAAAAGAAGCATGGCAAGGCACCTCTTCAGGAATCCACTGATGTGGATGTTCCAATGGAGGAATCCCCTGTGCCACAGAAGGAGAAGAAATCCAAGAAGGACAAGACTCAGGCCGTCGACGCAATGGATGCCAAGGCTGTCGAAAACGACGTCACTAAATCCAACAAGCAAAAGAAGGAAAAGAAAGCAAAGAAGGCCAAGGAAGAGAAGAGCAAGAACAAGGGCGAGCGATTGCCAAAGGTTGGTGGTTGAATGCGATGAGCGGCGGGATCGTGCGGGGACTAACTAATTGTATGTCTGTAGGACGTAGCGAGTGGCGTCGTCGCGGTCAAGCAGTTTAAGAAACCAAAGCAAACGAAGACGAGTGAAAAGGCGCCTGTCGATCTTGGCAAGGTCGATTTCACGCCCGGCGTTGGCCTCGGTGGCGCGTCAGCGTGGGATTAGAGTTAGATGCCAAATCTCAAATTTTGATTTTGATTTACGAGCCCACCCTGTTTTGGTATTTTTCAGGATACGAGTTGTTATCTAAGTACGTTTGAGATCGAATAGCCCATCGATTATAAGAGGTCTCGCCCACGAATCAAAGGAGCGGTGCACGCGACCACCGGAAACTCGGACTGACAGAAACCAAAGCAAGATGTCCTCGAACCCGTTGTCTGCGTTCATCGGCTCGTTCATGGCGCCGTCGTACGAGAGCGAGCACGCGGCTGTGGTACGTGAAAGCGCTGCGTCTCGGCTTTTCAGTCGTGGCGGTTGCGTCGCGTAGCGATCTCTCTAACCAAAGTTATGATCCTTTCCAACAGCACCACTTGGAGAAGCTCCAGGAAGGCGCACAGTGGCGCCTCGAGGACGACGCTGTCGCGAGCCGACCGAAGGGGTACCACCAAAAGGACGTGTACACGAGCCCCGAGGGCTTCCCGGAAGTCCCGCGCCAGTACACGGTCCCGAGCCACTCGACCGAGCGCGACTACGCGACGTACGCCGCGAACTCGTACTCGTCGGCCATTGCGATCCAAGAGCTCATCAAGAAGCGCGGATTCTAAGCTATGCGGCGCAGAGAGACCGCGCGCGCGCGATCGTTCGAAATACATACGAAATGAAGCGACCTGTTGATAATAAGTATTGACCTATGCTGGCGTCGGATCGTGTGGATCGGCGATCGACGGGGTATACAAGTACACCTATAGATTCGACAGGCACAACGTTCGTTAGCGTCGCTGTCCGTCAGTGGAGTACTAATAGGTGGAATACCTTGGTGCCTTTGAAGTCGCGTGTGTCCGCTGGCGTCCATCCAGGCACGGAAAATACGTACGTGACGATACGAATGCCACGCGCCCGGGCCTCTTCGAGTCTTTGAAAAGTACTGCACGTGTTAGCATTCTCACTGTGTTACGATGACGTCGTCATGAGGCTCTGACTTGGGGAGCAGCAACTTCAGGCCCTAAGAACGTGACACGCATGTCCGTTAGTTTTGGCACCCGACAACACTAGCAGCACGTAACGGACCTGCGGGACGAGGTACATGAACAATGCAGTCGCTTCAGTGGTGTCGACCTGGAGTGCGTCGTCGTGTCGGATCTCAATGAGATCGTCGAGTCCATTCGCCTAGCACCACCGTTAACAAAACGCCTGTCCACGACAATCCCAGCAACGCACTTGCACGCGGTCGCGCGCCTTCTGCACGAGCGTCGCATCGTACTCGACACCAACACATCTAGTAGTGAATCATTAGTCGTCAATGGTTGCGTTCAGCGCCTTTCTTCGCTGTGCACCAACCGCACGCCGGCCGCACGAGCCGCGTGCACAAGCATTCGCGCGTCGCCGCAGCCGAGATCGAAGAGCGTGTCGTCCTTCGTGAGCTGCAGGAGGTCGAGCGCATGCTCGAGGACGCCGTCGCCACTGGGTGTGAACGGCGCGAGCTTGGGACCGACCCGGCCGTCGTCCGCCGAGGAGCTCATTCGGATCTGCTCAGAAGATGGCTCCACACGCCACGTGTCACTAAAGCGGGAGAAATAGTGTTTGCAGGTCGCAATCGTTAGTGACATCCCGACATGACGGAGGCGACGGTGGCCAGTGGAGCCTTTGTCGGCGACGGCCAGTTCGTGGGCGATGGCGGGGCGACGCTCCAGCGACTATGGTGTGTCTATCTTGCTGGTGTATAGTATACATCTCCTGACCATTCGGCGGTAGGGAGTTTACGACGTGGCGCATGATCAAGGGGTGCCCCGGACGCTATATTATCAAGCACAAAAAGACCAGCCCCGTGCTCGTCAACGGTACGCCCGTGACAGCGTTAGACGCGCGTGCGTTCCTCACAGCGGCGCTCGGTCAGGCGCCTGTCGTTGTCCACGACCTCGCGAGCGAGCGGTGCGTCGACCGCGTCCAAGTTGTCGTGTTTGAAGACGCAGGCGGCGTCATCACCTACTGCAAGCACGACCCCGACGCGTCGACGCCCGTGTACGTCCACACGCTCAACACGGCGTCCGGTCTCCAGCGAAAACTAGAGGGTCTGCGGCTCGACCACGTGCTGCCGTCGGCTTGATGGTCGCCAGGGCTTCGTGGAAGCGGCGCATCGACTCGTGGGCTTCTCGCATCTTCGCGTTGTCGGTCGTGTTTAGAGGTCGCAACGTCACGGACGGCGCGTGCGCGCGGTCGCGCTTCCATCGACGGTACTGTTCGCTTTGTGTGTCGTCCGACCGACTTTTCCAACTCGGCATCACGACGTCGACCGGTCGAGACGGAGAACCGTCGGGGACGGACGGCACTGGCGGATGTGGATCCGAATCCGAGAGCGCTGTGACCAATAGACGTTCCACGAGTCCCGCTGGGTCAAAGCCAGTGTCTAGACCAATGGTGCCATCTTTTCTGCGTGCTCCGGCAGGATCGAGTAGACGCTGGAGCTCCTGGCGGGAACCGTCCATCGTCGCGTTCATGTCGGCGTGTGCAGACGCGAGCTGCTGCTCGAGCTGCTCGAGATCGAGATCATCGTCATTCCCGTCAAACGCCTCGGCAGCTCCAAAGACCTGGAGCTCGCGGAGCGATTGCCTGTACGAAATCACATGTCATTAGTCTAGATTCCAACGAGACTCTAGAGCGAGCAAGGTACTTTGTCGCCTCCATTTGGTTGTGAATCCGTTCCTCGAGTTTTTTCTTCAAGTCGGTGAGCTCGACCGTGTTCGAGTACTGCCCGGGCCTGAGCACAGCCGGAAGCACTCCTTTGGGTCGTACTATCTCTTGGCGATGCTGCTTCAGGAACGCTGTGGTCCGAGGAAACTCGGTTTCAGTACGACTGGGTACTGAACGAACAGTTGCTGTCTCGCATTGGGCGAGTGACCCACTGCTGCCTCGATACTCTTCGAGTCGTCGTTGAGCGTTGGCTGCCGTCTCGCGCATCTCGTTGTGTGCGAGCTGGAGCTTCAGAAGCTCTTGGTCCTTGGTGCGCAGTTTGTTTTCGCTGATGATGAACTTTTCGTCTATCTCACGGCGTTCTCTACAGACATCAGATCAGCGGTCTTCGTTAGGCAACATCTTTGACATGGACATTTGCATCGTGCTGAACCTTTGGATTGAGGCCGCGGTTGCAACGTGGCACGTGAGCTCCGCGCGACACTTTCGCAGCTCACTGCGGAGATCCGCACACATCTTTTCCGTCTCTTTTTGTGTCACGCGCAGGCCAGTGACCTCTGCTTCTAGCTGCAATGGTGTATTGTGAGCGATCCAAAGAGCGCACAGAGCAATGCCATTCGTACCTCTTCCATCTCCTTTTGATGCTGACTGCGATGCAGCCGCAGTAGTTCTTGTCCCGCACGCACCTCGGCTTCGAGGATTTTCACCTGTGTGTAGTATACTCAGAGAAGCACTGCGTCGCATATCCACGCATGCGGCTGTACCTGCGTCGAGGCCCTCGTCTCCAAGAACGCCACAAACTCGCGCGTCGCGAGACCAGATTCGTCGTGGTTCGCTTGCGTATTGAATGTCGTGGAATCGGCCTCGAGCGCTTGCGTAATACAGGTGATGACTCGCTCATGTGCTTGCAGGACCGCGCGATCGACTTGGGTTTGGCGCGATGCGCTCAGAGCAGTCGCTAGGTTGACTAGTTCCTATGAAACGATAGAACGTCAGTTTTACAGGATAAGCAGCAGTATGGGCGGCCACTCACGGTTTTGACGGCGTGGAGGCACAGCGTGAGTTTCTCGATGTGCGCGTCTGCATCGGCCAAAGAACTCGCTGTCGCATTCGCGTCGTCCACAGCTTTCGTCACTGGCGTTTGTAGATCCTCTGTCTCGGTCGCTTGGTCTCGTTGTGGCGGTTGGATCAGTATCTTCGTTTGCGTCTTGATCGATCTCGTCTCTTTCCGCCGAGCACTCACGGGCGCAGGAGGCACTAACGTCGTTTCTGCGATCCGTAAGGAGTCGCTTGGTGGCTCTTTGATCGCTCGTGGCGTTCGCTTTCTTGCGATCATGAGTTTCAAGTCGGTAATCAACGCGATCTTGGGACTGAATAGTTTGGTGCGTTGTGGTTTCGATGTGTCGTTTTCCTCGTCACGCTTGGGGAGCGCCGTGTCCACCGTCAGCAGTTGCTTGAGTGATCTGCGACGGTGTAATGCGTGGGAATCGTCCACGTCTACAGGTTTTTCCAAGACGGGAGCTGCTGCCTGCTCCGCCACGCTCGATTCTTCGTCCTCTTCAGCCGCTTCATTGATGCAATCGAGGGATTTCCGAGAAGGTTTTGCTCTCTGGCCATCCGATATTGGTTGTGGATTTGGAGACGTGATCGGGGACTCGACGTCCTCCAAAGCTATTCGCTCGCTCATTGGAACTGGTCTTGTGGCTCTCTGCTCCAACACGATGGACGGAGGGCGTTCGAGCTTGAGCAGAAACGTTGGTGATTCCGACTCCGTGCCGTCGACGGGTGCTTCTGAGAGAAGCGTCACACAGTCTTCTTCCTCGTCGAGGGTCTGAGTTTGATCAACAGGACTAGTTCTTTTGGGATCGTCCTGGTCGTGGTGTATTGGGGACGATTCGGACGCAATGTCTTTCGTGGGGCTCGACTTTGGGGAATCAAAATTGCTTTCGATGGACTGAGAGAGACTGTGTGATCGCGGCTTGCGGCAGCGGACTCGAACTCCCTTCAGGCCAGTCGCAGCTGCCGCTTGAGCATGTTCTGAGGAGGAAAACGCAGCAATCGCTCTGTCACCATCAGTTAGTGCACGAGTGTTGGAGTAATCCAATGCGTTTGCAGTACCTATTGCGAGACTCGTTTAGCACAAGCGTTGAGACTGGACCGAAGCGCGACAGCAGGCCCTAATACCACACGAACCATGAACTTTCATCCTTCAGAAGCACTAGGCAAATACCGTACTCGAAGTGATGCTTCAGTGTGAGGACAAATGTCGTTGTCCCACACGAGCTGAACGTAATGTGCTTGGGTGGATGGGGATGCATCCGCTTGTGGTGGCTGGGACTCTGCGCCGCCGTTGACAGCACGAGCGTTCGTGCTGTTCGCGTCGTTGTACGGCAAGGCATTGGCGTGTTCGATCATGAGGCGCGCAACTCGTCGACGTTGCTTGAAGACGTCTGCCACCGAACGAATCGTCATCGATTTCCACAAGATCTTTCTTATCCTTGGTGTACGCACGAGTGGTTTTGCTACTGGTATCCGCGGTCGGCCGAACAAGCAGCACACCAACGTGCTCGGCGAGACTCTTGGCGTCCATTCGAGTGGGAATACTCGTCGAGAGCTGTCACATCATCACTGTTACTCTTTTGTAGGAAGCAGCAGTGGTATGTATAGCATACGTACGTGGTGAAGATGAATCAGCAAGACCTTGACGAGCTCTCTCGTGGTCGGCGACAGCCGCTGGATCGTCGCGAGGATTTCATCGAGAGCTGCGTTCTCGTCCTTGCCCGCTGTTCGCTCGAGGAGCGACTGACTGCTCGCGTACGAGAGCAGCGGTTCATAGTCGTCTGCCAGCACCTACAGAACCACATCCGTGAGACCGAAAATTGAGCCACGCATTCTATCCTTCTCGCGCCTGTTTGATCGCTGTCGCAATCGCATGGGGACTGAACAGTGCGAGGTCGGGGAGTTGTTTGTTCGTCCGCAGCACGCCGAGTACCTCCCGCGCTTGGTCGCTCGTCCGTCGGTACAACCCTTCTTCGCGTCGGTGGTGCTCCTCTAAATAGTCAATCAACTGCGCGAGCGTGTTGGCGACGTGGAGCGGCATGGGCGGCTTGGGCGCCTCGTCATGTGGCAGCTGCGACGCCTGCCGCACGCGGAAGAGCGACGCCGGCGACAGCGCGTTCAGCGCCTGGAGGAACGAGCGCGACGCATTGAGCGG
>JAADWR010000427.1:0-10603 GCA_023336345.1 Pythium inflatum | reverse complement strand
GCGTCGCCTTCCACGATCGATCATTCGTCAACTCCCAAATGTGTTTGCCTGACGCTGTGACGACTGAGCTCTTGGCTCCATGAAGCACGAGCCAGTTCGCCAAGTCTTTCGTGTCTGTCTGGACAGCAAGGTGAACCAGCGCCTCTTTTGTATGCAATGTCGTCGTGTCAATGCCACGGAAATAGTCGGCTTCGAGCATCAGTCGCACCATTTCCGAAAGACCTTTCTTCGTCGCGCAATGTACAGCAAGCGCATTCGGCGCCTCACTGTTTTGTAGCATCCACTGCTGCCAGTACCGTCGCTCAATGTCGAGAGCGCCCATTTGAATCAGCCATTCAGTGAGCTGCTCGTCGTGAGCAGGCCCGGCCGCAGCATGGTGGAGCAGGGACCAGAGCTCTTCCTTGGGATCCAGTGAGATAAAATCGAGGACCGCTGGTGTCGCTGCGACGCGACGCTTGAACTCTTCCAGTTGCTCGCCCCTTAGCGGTCCCATGCTCCTTTGCAACATTGCGCGGAGTTGATCAAACTCCTTGAGGATCACATCGTCCGTCTCCAGTGTCGCCGTGGAAACGGGAAATTCGTTCGAGACCCACGTAGGTGTCGCAGGCAGCACAAAGTAGTGCTTCTCGATGACGGACACATCTTGAAATGCACGCTGAATGACCGAGGCAGCCGCACGACACTTTTGCATTGCACTTCCTTGTGTGTCGGCGAGGTTAAGTTCGTCCAGCAATGGCAGGAGAGGAAATAACACTGCGTTCTCGAGCGTGACTCTGAACACGATTCCTTGACGGTCAAGCGAAACAGACAGCATATGAAAGACCACCCGTAGGTCATCGGTGAGCTTGAGCACGTCCCTCGACAAGATTCGAGATGCAAAGAGCTCCTCTGTGCACATCGCCGATGCAGCCGATAAGAGCGATGTCCACGATGTCGCACATGCTTCGCGCAGTGTAGAAAAGTCGTTGTGGTAGACGAGTCGCACGACGCGCGATAGATACTTGAGTTGTCCTTTCACGACGACTGACTTGCCTCGGCCTTCGCGCGCATGCATGCGTTTACTGAGGACAGTAGTTTCGAGCAAGTTGTTGCTTGCCAGAAATGACTTGGCGTACGATCCATGCGTCGCAGCCGCTCGCGAAGGCGTAAACATTGAGGCTTCGTACACGCGAACGACATCTTCGACAAATGGGATCTTGTCCAGCAGCTGACGATCGCAAAGGACCGAATAGATGTGACAGAACGGGCGGAAGAAGTGGACGGTCACAGTGTAATTGCCAATCGCGAGGTATTCGTCTTGCAGATCCAGCATGATGCATCCAGCTAGCAGCGGATTCACGCGAATATAAGCCCGTAAGATGCTCAGTCCCGTAGTTTTCGAGAGCAACGTTTGCTTTTCCTCAAACAAAAACCCATTTGCACCGCCATTCGCAAGCACTGATTCACCGAGACGACGTTCAATGTTCCAAATGTGCTGGAGTGCCAGACTCATGTTCCGTGCGAGTCCTCGATTTCCTTGTAACGCAGCGATCGACCGGATCCAGCAAATGCACCGGAACACGAGGTCGATCGAGACTTTGCCGGTTTTGTTAAACGTTTCAAAGGGCCCAAGGAGCCATTTCTCCACACAGTCGTCTGACGACGCCAACACGATCCCCATTTTGGCAATGAAATGCAGCAGATGTGGCAAGTGATACCGGAAGAACGACGGGAGGTGGCCCACTCGGGCACGGCAAAGTGTCGCGTCGTTTCCTCGTCGTAGTGCTCACCGTCGATCCTGATTTGTATCGGCATGCGCACCGCCATGCCCTCCAAGAGGCCGACAATCCCGACAACGTCGACGAGAATCGTCCCGGGCACGTACTGGTACCGGACTTTCGATGCGTCGTCGCTCGGCATCCACGCGGCTTGGACTGTCGACACGATATGACTAATTTGCCCAAGCGAAAATCGGTCTTGAATCAGCTGTGCGAGGTCGCTCGCGTCGCGGACTTGATCGGAGTGCCACAAGTGTAAATTAGCAAAGACCGACGCCGCACTGTCGATCGCGACTTTGGCCACGACTGTCGCTTCCACGAGCGTCTTCTTCTCGCGCTTGATGTCGTGGAACGCCGCGTACACGCCTTCGCTCAGCTCCTCCAACTCCATCAGCGCTGACGCGAGCTCCGCGGTGAAATCGTCCGTAAATGCTTCATCCTTCAGTTGCGTGAGCAGTGATGGCAGTGGAACGGCAGTCAATGCCGATTCCTCACTGTCGACAAAGTAGTCGTCTGGGAGCGCCAGTACTTCATAGTAGTTGGCACAGTTGAGTGTCGCTGGCGATTCCGCGATGGCGCGTTCGGTGTTCACGACGCTCGTGAGCGCCGTCAACCAGTCGGTCATTCGTGCGATGAAATGCGCGTGCGCGTCGTCGGCCGCATCGCCGAGAAACGTCGCGACGCGCGTGCGCAGTGTGATCGCTGACTCACAGGCTTGAAGCGCGCGCGGGAGGCGCTGTAATAGCGACGGCGAGAGCGCCGTACGGTCGTGAACGATCGAGTTGACGATCGCGTCGTAGACGTCGAGTGTTTGTCGCGCATCGCTGTCAGAAGATCCGACGCCGCTGGGACGCGCGCGCAAGAGCCACTGGAGAAAGTACGACGTCGCGCGCTTGTACTTGGCGATTGCGCCGCGCGGGAGCGCAGAAGCAGACGGCAGCGACTGCCGTTCCGCCATGGTCGCACTGCGCAAGTCATTTGTGATCGAAAGTTGAGTCACCTATTGCAAAGATTCTTGATTCGAGTCACCTTTTGCAATTTTACCATGAAAACTTCCCGCATTTCCCGCCATTCAAGTCGATAATGGCGCCGTCCAAGTCCCCCGCGGGCGCGTTCCCGAGCGGAACGTACGGCAAGTACAAGCGCGCGACGCAGTACTTTCTCGACTGGCTCTTGCGCGCACGCAGTGGCGGCGTCGGCGCCGCATCCTCGTCTGCCGCTGGCCCCAAGCGACCGCTCGATGTCTACGATAAGATCGTCGCGGCCATCACTGAAAACCCGACGGCGCTCGCGCCTGCGCTCCTCCAGCTCTACCCGCGTGCGCTCGAAGCCTGTAAATCGGCAATCACGCTCCGCGAGCGCGTCGCCGTGTTCTTTGGTGTTGCAGCGGACGACGCGCATGAAAGTGTGGCTCACGAACCTCCAGTCCGCGTACACACCACCAGCATCCACGCCGGCTACGCGATTGGAAGGCGAGACGAAACCGCTGGATTTCTCCAACTATTACGAAGTCTTGGATCTCCCCGATGACTACTTTTCGACCGACGGCGATGCGTTCGTGTCGAAAACACTTGTCAATGCCAAGGTCCAGCCGCTCTCGGCCGCCGAGCGCAAGCGCCTCGACAACGAAGCGTTCGCGTCCGAAGTCAAGCTCGAGTTGGCGTGTTTCTTTATAGAGCTGGAAGAGCTCTCAGAGGCCGTGTATGCGGCGTTTTACCACGTGAAAGAAGGCAACATGACGCTGATCGAGGCGGCAGCCCAAGCCAAAGTCGCGATCGACTGCGCCGAGTCGGTCATTGCCAACTTTTTGCTGCGGTACCCCGCAATTCTCGATGCGCGCGACTTGCTCACGATGATGCAAGACTATGAGATCCTCGATACGAAGGAAACGCTTCCTGACGTAATGGCGCATTGGATGTCGTACCACGCTGCCGACAGGCTCGTGTACCAGTACACGCCCAGCACGATCTTGGTCGACACGCTATTTGTCACGAAGTGTCTCTGGAAGTTTGCGGCGACCGTGGCGCAGATCGCCGGCGGGAACCTTTTCATCAACGAGGAACAGCGCGGCCCACTGTACGATGAATAGACGACGCGAGACTACGTGTGCCCCAACATCTTCGAGAACCCCATGTTTTTCCTGCAGCAGTTGCCATTGATCCACAACGCATTATTGGACAAGGATTTCGACCTCGATCCCATCCGCACGGCTGCAAGCCCCGCGACCAAATGGTTCTTTGAACACTTCGAGAAGTTTTTCAAGACGTGCAAGGTCACGATTCACCTCGTGTTTGTCTGCATTTGCTCGATTCGGTCGGTCGCTGCTGTCCAGGGAAACGGCGGTCTCGGTCGCACGGCCAGCATTGCCATCAAGCGCCGTCGTGATCTCGTTGACAGGTACAACGAAATGCTTGCTCATGGCTCGCCACTCCGTAATGATCCAGTGTTGGAAGACGCTATGCGAAAGTCGCGTGACTACTTGCGCGAGTGCGAAGTCGTGACGCCGCTCATGCGCGCTAATCCGATGCTCTCGGGCTTTGTGCTCATGGACAACTTGTTTAGTTATCTCACGGTCGCGAACGATGCACTGTGGTCCAACTCACGGTTCCAGTTGCTGTCGCACATCTACTCGGCGCTCCATGACCGCAAGTTGATTGAAGAGATTCCGTTCCTCGACCACACGATGGAAGTGTATGGCGTGATGCTGTTCAGCCCACCCCGAGAGGACATCAAGCGCGGATCGTACATGCAGTCGTATGTCGTCAGCTCCAACATGACCGATGCTGCCATCGACGCCAAGGTCAACCACCGGGGTGCGCCACCCGGAAAATCTTCGCTCGGCGCCGATACGCTCTCACTGGGTCAAATCGTCCAGCTGTATCCGCTCATTGCGAACCGAGACCTTACGATCCTCGGCCCAGGGTTTGCGCGGGCGCGATCGTGGAAGTTTCTGATGCGATCGCTCGATTTCTTGACGATGACCGAGATGGGGATCACGCGTGTGCTGTCGCGTGACATGCTCCAGTTCTCGAGAGACCTCCATGACGTGTTTCACACACTATGCGCGGCGCTCGACCGCCAGTCGGCTCTCGATGAACTCGTGGAAACGACGTACCACGGTCTACCTCTTCAAACCGCAAAGAACTCGGCGTTGGAAGACGTTGTGATGGCGCCGTTGCTGCCATTTCTCGATACTTTGAACGGCGACGGCTCGGTGAGCCTCTCGGAAAGTGGAGTTGGTCTCCTCAACTCGCGATCGATTGGGAATTCGAGTCCCCTCAACGAGCGCATCCTCACGTACTGTAAGAACGCTGCAAGTGTGATTGCCAAGAAGTTTGGTTCGTTGACAGAGGAGCAGATCGAAGAGAGATACTTCATCCTCCCGAATGAGCCCAACTGGTTCAACCGTGAATTTGGCGAGGCGTCATTCCACAACATCGACGCGACCGACAACAAGACGATCCAGACGTTCAACATGCTCATGGACATGATAAAGAACAGTATTGGTCCGCTACGTAACGACTAGCTCACGACGTTCAAGAACCACATCAAGGAAGACCCAGGAGTCCTAGCTTGCGTTGTTCCCGGTCGTGACATGGAGCTGTGCTCGCTCCTCCATCAGGCAGTGGCCGGTCGTGCCCGCGACCGCCAACTCGTCGAGTGGCTCGTCCAAATGGGCGCACTGTTCCACCAGCCAAAGCACTTTTACGAACCCGCCGATGCACCGGCACACCGCGACTCGCAGCTGTGCAACTACCTTGCGATCCACAGCGCCGCCAAGGCCGGACTCGCCGATATGGTCCAGTTGTTGCTCGAAGTCGACAACAACCGGTACCTCGATGTCGTGACGTACCACACGCAAGAGTCGCTTGCGCACCTCGTTGTCAAGAACGAAGACCGTACAATCTGTCAAATGCTGGCGGATCGCAGCGCCGACTTTCGCCACAAAGACGCATCGGGCAAGCACGTCCACGATCTCACGAAAGACGTCAGCTTGAAGCGTATTTTGCTCGAGATGGTTGTCGAGCGCAACGACCAAATCGCCAAAGACAAAGAGTATTTCGAAAAGCACCATCCGAAACTGCGCGCAGAAGCGGACGTACGGTCGCAAGCTAAGCAAGAGCGCTTGCGCCAGGCGTTTGAGCACCAACGCGATGGCGGCCTGGCTGCCGTGGAGAAGAACATGCCGACGCTCAAGTCGGCGATGCAAGGGATCGACCGCGAGGCTGCGGCCACGGCGCTCGAGGCGCGTGCGTTAAATGGCGGCAGCAGCAAGAAGAAGAGCAAGAAGAAGAAAGGCAAGAAGAAGACCGACATCAACAACGAGGCGGCCAAGCTTTTGGAACAACTCGAAACGTTGAAGGATGACGTTGTGACCGATGATACGGTCGTGCAGGGCGAGGGAGAAGATCGCATGGAGCTGCTCACGCAGTTGTTTGAAAAGCTCAAGGAGAGCAGCAACCTGTCACCAGAAGAGCGCGAAGAGACCGCGGCAAAGACGCTCGACATTGTCGACACGCTTCGCTCGAGCCTGCAGTACTTTATTGATTCCGATAGCAGCCAGGCCTTTTCGCGTGACCTCATTCTGCGCGAAGCCAACGACGCATTACGCGCACTGCACTTGCTCAGCAAGTTTCACCGCCAGTTGCCGCCAGCGCCGCTCGTGCCACACATCGAACTCTACAACAACCCGAGGCGCAAACAACTAGTCGGGACGACTGCGTTCGAGAAACTCGTGGTGCGCGCCGGTCCGGACGTCGATTGTGCCGAGTTCCTCATGTTTGCCGACAATGCGTCGACGCTCTTTGCCGACTACAACCGCACAGCGCAAGCGAAAGAAGTCTTGGAGCTTGTCGAGCGGCGCCTCCTCAAGATGCGTCAGCGCAATGAACTCTTCCGCAACTACGTCTTGATGCTCCAGGAAGGGCGTCGGTACGCCCAGCTCAGGCCCATCCTGGCTTCGACGCCGGAAGCGCGTCGGCAGTTTGAGTGGTACGCGAGCGACCACGGCGTGGACGACGGCGTTGGTGTCGGTGCGACCAAGCGACTCGATTCGTACTTTGGGTACAAGTACTTTCTCTACATGCCGCACGTCCAGAGCATGGAGTCGCCAGAGTTCAAGCGTTTTGGGAAGATCGCAAGCGAGACCGTGACGGAGGATACGCCAACAATGTGCATTTGCGACGTGATTCTCGCTGGCGCCGGAACGCGCGAGCAGCTCGACAAGATCCACAAGTACATTCTCAATGCGGCTGACAAGAGCGGGCTTCGTTTCCACACGAGCCAGTGCAAGATCGGCGTGTCATCGATCGACTTTTGGGGCTTTCGGTTCTCTGGGAAGGAGATTGTGCGCGTGTAGGTCGAGTCGAAGGCGTGTGGGGTTGGTTGGTCAGACAGTGTGGGATAAATGAACGAAAGAGTGCTAAGCGTTCTCAGAGGGCGTCGTTTGCATGCCAGGGTTCACTGCAGTCGCCGTCGAAGGCAGGGAGCAACTGTTCTGCGCCCAGAACGACGTGTGCGGCGGCAGTGAGAGCAACAAGGGAAACTGCCCGGAAGCCCAAGACGGACTGATGTTTGGGTCGTACTGTGACAACATCGCGGCGAATGGCTCGACCACGTACGGCTGCATAGCTGGGTTCCACGCGCCGCACCACCGAGGCACACAGACCCCAACCACCGCCCGGTAGGGAGCGTACTGACTGTGATTCAATCGAGGAAGTGGTGACACATACGTAGTATACTGTATCACAAGTATACACTAGAGCACTGAGAACGGAGCCTTCGGACTTGTTTCTTCCTGCCTCCTGTAACCAAACCGTTGCCTCAGTGTTGCCTCAGCCTAGCGATGGACATCATCGACCAGAACCAAACGCAGGGATTACGCTCTGCTGTACTAGGAAGCTGTCAATAAGCGTGAAGGTTCCGTGGGGCGCCAGCTGCTCCAGGAGACCCCGACTCAATCTCAAGTCAGCCCTATTCCAGAATTGTTCACGATGAGACGGTCTCTCTAGATTGGAGTCTCGAGAGCACGCTGGCGACTGGAATGGGATCCCATCATTGGAGCCCTGCTTCCCTAGAGGCCTTGGGCCGTGGACATTGCCCTGCCAACAACACAACCAACGATCGCATTCTGCAACTTGCGCCCAACCAGCCACATCAACCACCTCGCCACTTCACCGTCTCCAGCAGCTCGATGCTCGCCTCCAAGCTCATCGTCTTTGCCGCAGCCGCGGCGTTGGCCCTTGGTCACGTTGAGGCGGCGGCTGAATCCGCAGTGCACGTCCGCATCACGAAGCACCACGAGATCGACAAGATCTGCTTGCCCAACTTGACGATGGTCAGTGTTGAGGGCGTCGGGTCGTTCTGTGCTGAAGGCGTGATCTGCAGCGGCACTACGAGCGACAAGGGCAACTGCCCGAAGGCCCAGGAAGGCCTCGAGTTTGGCTCGCACTGTGGTCGCGTCCAGTCGGGTGTCTTTGGATGCTTGCCGAACGAGAAGCCGTCGACTGCAAAGCCGTCGTCGAAGCCAACGGACAAGCCAGAGCCGTGCGGCAAGCCGACCAACAAGCCCAAGCCGACGGACAAACCTCAGTCGACTCACAAACCAAAGCCAACGCCCAAGCACTCGGACAATCACAAGCCATCGGTGACGCCTACGCCGAGTGCCACACTGACCCACAAGCCGAAGCCTGTGCCGAACTCAACGGACATTAGAGTACATTTATTGCGCTCAATAGACTTCACTTACATCATCATCACCAACGGACACACCTCAGTCGACCCATAAGCCGAAGCCAACACCCGGACACACGGACAAGCACAAGCCATCGGCGGCGCCAACGCCGAGTGCTACGCCGACGGTGAAACCGGCCAAGGACGACCCAAAGGCGGAGACGCCGAAGGCGTTGTCGAAGCCACGAGTGCGGCTCGGACGTCCAATGCTCACGTCGGAGGGTGAATCTGGTCAAGACTCGGAAGGCGCCGAGGAGGACGATGGTTCCGAAGGCTCGGAGGACGGCGGTTCGGACGCGTCGGAAGAGGAGGGTGGTGCCTCGCAGTATTCGTCTCCGACGGAAGGACCCAACGACAGCCGGCCGAATGGCAAGTTGAAGCAGGCAGAGGATTTGGACATGCCACGCATCCGGTTCGTGCGTCCAATCCTCGCGTCGGAAGGCGAGTCAGGCCAGGACGTGGAGGATGTTCGCTCGGATGGCTCGGATGGTTCGGACGAAGACGCGGGCAAGGACGAGGACGCAACGCACTTCTGAGGAGGAGCAAAACGAGAGCGAATTGACGGGTTCGCGTCGGCGCGCAACTGGCTTGAATCACCGCGCGAATCAGGTCCATGGTGGGTCTCTGAGCAGAGGTGATAGGTCTGGGCATTCGGAGAGCGAACACAGCGCAGAGCAGTCGAGCGAGTGATAACATGCATTGTGGAAACATCTTTGACTGTTTCATGTGTACCAGCGCCTCAATGACGATGGTGTATGAAGACGTGTTTTTTGTCGTGCTCAAAACCAACGACACAACGAAAGACTGGACAAAGCGCGGAGGCGGTGCCATCAAGCGAACTCCTGGCCGCGGCACAAGCAGGAACGCCTAAAGCTTTGCCTTTGCCTCAAGCCGAAAACAAAGCTTAAGTAAGGACTAAGCCCAAAGCCAAGCACAAAGCCCAAGCGCAGGTCGAAGTTATAACCGACCAACCGGTGGAACTTGGCGATACGATCGAAAACAGGACGAACCGAGAAGCAAATCAAACGCAGAGTTGGTGTTGGAGGCAGCGTTGTATAGAGCGCCCAAATCCAAACCATACTATCACCCCAACTGTCCAGCTAGGATACTCCGCCCAACCGTATTGGAAGTGCGCCACAATGCCGAACTGGTAGGAGGTCAACTTGGTCGGTTGCTATTATCACAGTTTGTATCCATCTCAGTTTTTCGAATGAATCGATATGCGCGACGCGTTTGCTGAACCCTGAGAGCCGCCATGGATTTGCGACGCTCTGCGAAGCTCATGGGTACACAGCGTGAACCCTCCATCGTCTGGAGGGTTAAAAATTCTGCAAGCGTCATTCATTACAATCGTTTTGAACCCACATGTTATCCCTCCCAGGTATCTCGACATGATTTGTTCCAAGTTTTCTACCACACGAAACGAGACTCTCTCAGGCATGGAGATCTGGGTGTACAAGACAATTTCGCCCTGTCCGTCGCCACCGTTCATTTCCTAATCCACCGCCAACAGAACCAACGCAATCCCCACCTCCCAAACCATGGTCAGCCTCAAGCTCGCGTTCGCAGTTGCCACTCTCGTTGCCCTCGGCAGCTCCACGACTGCGACGGCCGACGCCGTGCACTTGCTCGTCCGCGTGCATCCTGCGCTCGAGCGCCAAGCGAACCCCGATGTCGCGTGCTTGCCGGGGTACACCAAGGTCAGCGTCGAAGGCGAGGAAGGCGCGTTCTGTACGCAGCGCGAGATCTGCCAAGGCTTCAAGGACGCCAGCGGCAACTGCCCGGGTCCATAAGACGGTCTTCGTTTCGGCTCGTACTGTGGCAAGGTGCGATCGGGTGCGTATGGCTGCATTGCATACGTTCAACCGCCCCACCGTCGATCGGACAGCCGGAGCCCACCGCCTATTCCGGCAAAGCCAACGACTGCCAAGCCGACGCCAGACCCAACCAAGTGTCCTCCAGGCTCGACCGCCGTGAGCGTCGCAGGCGTGGCGGGGTCGTTCTGCACCAAGGGCGGCATTTGCTTGGGCTACAAGAACGCCAATGGCAACTGCCCTGGGCCGCAAGACGGACTCCCAAACGGGTCCTGTTGTACCAAGGTCGCGTCAGGTGCG
>JAADWR010000426.1:0-10603 GCA_023336345.1 Pythium inflatum | reverse complement strand
CTTCTTGCAGCGGAAACTCATTTCCAACGAGTATCGCTGGAGACGGAGCTGGTCGTGGCGGTCGACGCCCCCCATGTGCTCGTGGTAGTCGCGGACGACTTGCGGGCAGACCACGGCCTCCTTCGGCCCACCGCGCTTCGGCGTGCGGTTCACGGTCGCCTCCGTACACACAGCACCTGTGCTGAGCATGTGCACGGCGTTGTTGTCGAGCCACATGACGGCCGTCATGAGCGGACAATCCAACGACCGCGCCCACTTGAACTGGCCGCGCTCCTCAGTCTTCGGATCGCGCTTCTTGATTGCACGCACGACTTGAGTACAAAACCCGACTCGATTCGCGTTGATCGTGCCGACCCCGTACACCTTCATGTTCAGGAGCTGGAGCAGCAGCGGCACGCCCGTGTAGAAGCGGTCCATGCTGACCACACGCCAGCCATTCGCCTGGTCATCTTCGTTCAAGACATGAGCAAGGTTGCGGACGACTGCGGCTGGACCGGTCGAATTGTCAAGTGCTGGTCGTTCTTTGTTGTGCTGCCTCGCTCCGAGGTAGATCTCGAATCTGCATCATACAACATGTCCGACATCAGTTCAAATCCAAGTTGTAGATACAGCATGTACGAGGCAACAGACCACGCATGTTTTATGATGAGCACAAAAACACGTACCTGAAGCAGTAGCTAGTCGCAGCATCGCACGTCATAAACAATTTCGTCCCCCACTTGTGAGGCATGTCCTTGCTGAACATCCGCGTCGGGTTCCGACGCGACGTCGACGGCAAGATACCCTCGTCGAACGAAAGCGAAGACGTCAAGTCCCAGAGGTTCCGGAACCTCTCCTGGAGAGCGGTCACGACAGGGCGGATCTTCCACGCCTTGTCAGTGAGCAAGGCACCCTCACGTGCACGGTTGTCGGCGAAGTGGAGATGGCGAAGCACGTAGTTGAACCGGTTACGCGACATGTGCATGCCGAACGAGCCTCCGGAGATGCCGCCACTGCGGGTCGTCGCCCAGTGCTGGTAGATACCCGTGTGGTGTGTACAAAGCACGTTCCCGACCAGCAAGCCGATCACTCGAACAACTTCCCACGTCTCGATCACCGGCGTTTGCCTCGTGCGTTGGCGCACGAGTCCAATGTCCTCGACCATGACTGTTGAGTCATTGGCTTGGCGGCGACGCTGGGAGATAATCAGGGCGCGAGCGCGATCGCCGCGCGTCTGTCGCTCGTAGCGATTCGTTTCTTCCGTGATCTGCTTCCACAACGACCGAGGGAAGAACGCGTAGAAGAGTCCAATGGGGTTGTCGTACACGCCGAAGAGCGCTTGGACTGGGCCACCGCTGACTGTCGTCAAGTTCGGGAACGCGGTCGTGCCGATGTCTTCGTACTGGTCGGTGACGGGCCCCCAACGCATCAAACGCAGCTTGTCGTTGTCGACCTTCCCGGACGCAACCTTGACTGCACCGCCGAGTGACGCTAAGAACGCTTGATCCACGAGGTTCATCTCGGCAGCTTCTGCTTCCTCGTCGTCAGAGTCAGACTCCTCGCGTCCCAACGGATCGGGGTCAACCACCTCAGGCTCCTCGACGATACCGTCTTCGTCACCACTGTCGAACGGGATGAGGTCTTCGGGCTTGGTCGCCTTGTTACCGTCGTCAACAAACGCGGGCACAAACGGCGGAATCTCGACGTCGTCGCACTCATCGCCGTCGACATTGGCCGTCTCAGGATCGGATTCCATACCAGGAAACGACAATGGCAGCGAGCCCACTGGCAACTGCGAGAAGCTGTTGAGATCGTTGTCGTCGGAGTCGAACGCACGAGGCTCGTCGTCTGGCTCGTCGTCGTCTTCATCATCGCTTCCAAAGAGCCTGGCCGCAGCTTGTTGCGTCGTCATCTCTGGCGATGACGTCGAAGAGGGCAATCGTTGAGCAAGCTCCATGTCGACTTCGTCGTCTGCTCGTGGTAGCGACAGTATCGGAGACACGAAACGTGGTCGCTTGGAACGGCGCAGTCCCGTTGGCGCAGTGGCTTGCGTGCGCGCGGGAGACGTCAGCGCGGAGGTTCGCGAGCGCGGCGATCGCGCGGGAGACGTCAGCGCGGAGATTCGCGAGCGCGGCGATCGCGCGGGAGACTTCGGCGCGGGAGATGTCGGCGCAGTGGCTTGCGTGCGCGCGGGAGACTTCGGCGCGGGAGACGTCGGCGCAGTGGCTTGCGTGCGCGCGGGAGACGTCGGCGCGGAGGCGCGGGATCGGGGTGATCGCGCTGGCGACGCTGGCGAATGGAGCGGTGATGCTTGGGGGGCGAGGTGCCACGAGTCAGCCACCAGCGGGCAAACGCTTGCTCGCCGACGAAGTAGTCGACGCCCTCGGTGCCGGTGTCGATACTGGCACGGTCTCGCGCGTACAAGAAGCCTGTCTGGAGGCCACGGCCCCTCACGGCGATCCAGCCGGCGGCACGCATTCTCACCCACCCATCGTTGAAGGCGGCATTGAGCTCTCGTGCTGTTGGGCCATCTTGAACAGCAACTAAACAGACATAACCAGACACATTAGAATCACCATATTCGAGGTGAGCGAACACTTCACAACCCACCTCGCGAACGACGCGACATCACTTCTCCCCGGCCTGGCAAATTCGTGAATGAGGATGATCATGGGTGGTGGCTGCAACCACTCATCAGAAGATGGCCCACAAAGTGTTGGACTCGGAGTGGGACACGGCTCTCCCAGGATGGGACAGATGTCCTTAGGCAGAAGGGGCAGAGAGAGAAAAACTCCGCAATGTTGATTTCAGTATGGCTCTAACAACTTTTTGGTTTGTGTGGATAAAACATGTTGTATTATACAACATACGGGCACATGTTGGATAATACAACATGTGGTATTGGAGCCGTTAAACATCGCATTCCGTATGACGACTGTAGCCTGCCGGAGTGTCGATGTTGTATGGAAAAATGGGTTGCAGCAGCTATCAGGTTTCAAATCTATCCCTAAGGATCAATTCCGTCGTACACATCTGCTTGGATTTGTCCCTTTGTACCCATTTATGGGATAAAATTCTCAACGCATGTCATTAATACTCCGCTCCATTCTTGGCGAGTTTGTTCTCAATTTCCCACAATACGGTACAAAGGCTCAAATCTCTTTTTATTCAGAATCATCGGCCTCATGGTCGCCATCTTCACGACGAACGAAAATGTGCATCTCGTCGGTAAGCTCCGATGAGCAGTCGATGCCGTGGCTCTAAGATCGTCTAGAATAGCGATGTCGTCTTCAATCATGTCGTTCGCGTCCGGCGCCTCGCCGGGGCAGTAGCCGCACGATCGAAAGCCGTTCTTGGTGATCTGCAGATCGTCCCACACCTGCCCCACCCATTCTGTGATCGTAGTGCGGTTGGGTGCCGCCATCTTGAGACGCGGTCCGTCCGGTGATTACCCGGCAAGTTGACGCCGTAAGCTGTCGACCCAGGCGCGTCGAACTCGGTCCTTGAGGGGCTTCATCCAGCCGACATCGGCTGGCTGGCACCGCCACGTCATTCCTGCCGGTATATATTTCAGGAGGTGAAATTCACGGTTTTTACATACTCGACCGCTTCTTCAGTCCAGTGACCCCAGAAGTGATCGAGCATGGGCAATTTTGGCGGGCTATAGCGTAGCAGTCACGGTCACCAAAGTGGTACTTCAGGAACGCCAACTGAATGTCGGCGTTCCACCACCCAGCTCGTGCATCTCGGGAACCTGGTGACCAAAGATTTGATTGCCGAGTTCAGGGCTGCGGGAGCCAAGCGACGGGGCGAAGATCCAAGTGTGTTTGCCAAGAGAGGTGTTGCTTGGCCGGCACTCAAGACGTTTGACAAGCCATTTGGCACCGTCGGCGTGGAGTTCATTTCTCAAAACCTTTTCAAGGGAGATGGAAAGTGTGTCGAAGGAATTGCCAACCTTCAGTTGCCTGACGGCATCTATTTGTTTGGTGGTCGTTCTCCCCAGAAGGTCGGGCATTGCTTCGTCGTTGAAGTGGGCTACAACGGCGAGTCTGTCTGGATCGATGACAAGGACAACCACGAAACCATTGATTGGCTTCGTACTTGGCTCGACGAAGTGTCGTTCGTTCGTCGAGTGGTCCCCATGGCGCCGTAAGTGTGATGAGTTATTTAACTTCGTTTAACATGTTATTTATCATGAAACTAAGGGTTTGTCAGGATAGGACTTATCAGAATCCGTGCCTACAGCATCGTTGCCAATCGTGTAAAGATATAGATGTCGACCAATCCATATTTGTACGTAACGGGCACGTGAATGGTTCCACATTCGACAGAACCATTCTCGCATCGATGACTGTGCCTTGGGTGGAAGTGACAGTGCGATTCGCTGCAACTTTGGCAACATGCATTTTGATTCGAGCTTCAGCATTGCGTTGGGATCGGAGAGAGTGTTGTGCGAGAAGACATGCGTCACGCCAACCATTTCAGGAAGATCGAAAATGTCGACTTGTGTAATGTCTGCTGTAATGACGACAACCTTGGCCAGACGCGGCTCCTCCGGCTTATCCTTTGCAAGCGTATTCGTCATCAATACCGTCAAATCTTTGCGCATTTCAACTCCGATCGACGAACCAACTCGGCTCTCCAGCGCAACTTGGATGCACACGTTTCCGATCCCTGACCCAATGTCAGCGAAAATGTCGCCTGGTGTGATGTCACCAAAGGATGTGACGAAAGACGTCACGCCTTCCATTGCAATCTCACCGGAGTTGTGCTCCATATGGCCCTCAGGTTGTCGGACGTCGGCTTTAGATATCGGTGCAAGCATGCTACGTACGAGTTGGTACGTGTGTGGTGTCGGCAACGGCTCCAACTCACTCGAATCTTCTTCGTTATCCGCGAAGCACATCTCGAACTGTGCCAGCAGTGGTGTGTACAGGCTTCAAATGGAAGTCGTGAACTTGAAGACGTGTGTCGGCGAATCAATTTCCTGCGCTTCGCGGCTGAGTCCTTGTACAAGATGGAGCGGACGGAGAAGAGGCTCTCAGCGTTTCTACCTTCACCGGCCGTGGTAGGAGCCAGTCCAAGATGTTTCGCCAGCGAGAACGCAATGGAGATAAGCAGTCGGTGACTGATGAATAGCGTAGGTCACGTTGCAATTGTACAAAAGACAATGTCTTCGCTGGAGTTCAATCTTATGCATCTTCTGGGCTGGTTTTTCCTTGTTGCTTGGGTTCGCGATCGACAAGAAACCCGCGCCGTACCATCCGTTGGAACAATATCACGCACATAGACTGGCTTCGGCTTCAAGTGCTCGGAACGCAAGACTCGCCAACCGCGGATGACCAAACCAGAGAGTCCCAGTGCTGACAACGTCTTCCAGCGCCGGTTGGATAGCTTCTTCCACTGCTTTCCCGATTGCTTCACTTGGTGTCACGCTGTACATAGTGTATCTCGTCACAAATGCTTGCGCGCAGAGGCCAACCTTCTCATCCGAGAGCTCAATTTGGATCGGTTCGTACGACATCATGAATGGTACGCTGAAGAAGAGTTCGGCATGACAAATGTGCCAGGTGCTTCGCAAGAGCAAAGTGAGAGACAATCACTTTGACGCAAGCAACCAGAACCACCAGAAACGGCAAGGAATACAGTGGAATGATGTATCATCGATTGCCTTTCTTATCGTTATTTTAGGCTCAAGTATGGAAAGTTTCCATACAAACTTCAAGTCAAAAATCGGCAACGAAAGTGTTTCTATCACTTGAGCTCCGGATGGCCACCGCGCTGCCGATCGATGCGCATCCGCTTCAAGACGTCCGTGGCCCATACCATGGACAAGATAGATCTTGTCGATCTCTGTGTCACTCGTGTGACCCCGTCTTACCATCGTTTCCACCACGTCCCAGAAGATCTTGCGCCTGCTGTACGCTGACTTGTTGGTCCTTTCTCTTTGGACGTCATTGTCTTCGCGGGTTTCGCACCGTCTCGTCGAAACTCATACTCTTCCCAGAGTATGTACAAATCTCGCGGGCAGTTGGGTAGCTTTGCGAGGGTGCGCTCGCTTTGCTCCATGAGGTCTTTGCACTGCTCGGACCGCTGGCTGGACAGCGATGCACTTGATGTTGCGATCCATCCTGTCCGGTCGACTGATCATGTCACTTCGGAGTCGTGCAATCTCGTTCCTCCCTTCCGCCTCGCTTTCCTTATAGCGTCGCTTCACACTGCCAATCTGCGAATTGATGGCAAGCAGCTCACGCATTGTCGCGCAAGCACCTACCAATGGTGCTTCCGCACCACTAGTACAGGAGTTGGTCGCTGTGATGTAAAAACGAGCAACGTCGCTTGAGGTCCAGTTGGCGCAGTGCGATGTTGTTGGATGCTGCTCATGATGGGATGGAGGCGCAAGCAACTTGTCGATCTTGGGCTTTGACACGTTCGGAAACCATTCCACTCCATGTCGTCCTTCGCACCCAACCAGCGGGAGTGCTCCTTGTCTTATTTCTTGGTGCGTGAATGGGCGACCAGGCTTAGGAACAGTGAGATCGTCGTAGAGTTGTAGGATATACCGGTCTGCTGTGCGACGATCGACCCGTCGACTACAAGAAGCCGTGAAACGATCCAAAACCAACGGAAAAGTAGGCCAGTTGTCGCCGACGAGGATGTAGTTTAGAGACCGAATCCGCAACTGCGAAAGAAATTGGAGTATGAAAGCCTGTTCCGTCTTGCTCACGTCCAGTAACATTCGCTGTTGCTAGCCGCGTTGGACATGGAATGTATGAACAAACTCGAGATGGTTCTTGCGCACCATCGTCGCATACTGGCCACGTGGTATCTGTCCAGACCGACCACGTTTGCCTCCACCATGGTGGGAGGTGGTCGAGCGCAATGATAGACTTCTGACGTGTTGGCGTGACCCAGAGGAAATCCAATGGTCTGACGACGCTAGAACTGGCAACACATGGCTTAGTAGGGCTTGTGCTGGTTGTGTTCAATGTGGAGGCACAGGTTTCGAGCAAGCACGGCAGAAACTTTGCAGAAATCGGAGCCGTTGCGATTGCAGTCGCTGGTCAACGCATGGAAGTTGGAGGCCAAGGTATGCACGGGACTGGAAAAGCAACGCCTTCGGTATCAGCTGGATTGATCGGTCTCGCGGGTCATAGCGTCGTGCAACACAAAATTTGTTCACTGTCGCGAACGCTGGAGCTGAGGGTGGTTGAGTCGACGGCAAAGTAGATACCATTGATGGCGGTATCTTTACAAGTGATTCCACGTCACGGGGCCCCGCGGAAAAGTGCGCCCAGGGATTCCAACATCAAAACAAACAACAAGGGAGAGAGCGGACCCCCTTGTCGCACCCCTCTGCCTGGTTTGATGGGCCCGACAATGTGGCTATCGATCGCAAAGAGGTAGAGACTTCTTGAGTATAAGATACGAATCCACTTGAGGAAGACTGGTACAAAGTCCATTCGTTCGAGGAGACCAAGCAAGTATGGCCAATCCACTCGGTCATACGCTTTCTCAAAATTGAGAAAGAGCGCATATCATGGTAGGTTTTGTCGCACTAGATCATACTGGAGGTCTTCTAAGAACCTGACTTGGTGGTGCAACGACCGAACCGTCACAAAATCCTGTTGCTCGGGGTGAACCAATTGGGGTAATACGTTGCGAAGCCGACTCGCGAGCGCTTTCGTTAGAGCTTTTATGCCGACATTCATGAGTGGAATGGGTGTATAGTTGCCTGGCACCCGTTGGTCCCATTTCTTGTGAATGTGATGCACGTTCTGCGTTGGGAGCGGAGCAATATACCGCGGCTAAGCTGGTGTTGAAAGACGATCGACAAAATTGCTCCAAACGTGTTTGGCTCAATCTGATAAAAGTCGGCAGTGAGCCCATCGAGACCAGGCGCAGCGCTTCCTCGCATGGTCTTTAGTGCCAATGTAATCTCCTTGGCTGAAACTGCTTCATCCAGATTGGCCTTCGCATCATTGGAAACGAGTGAGTCAACTGCAGCCAGAAGTTTTGCTTGCGCGGCTGTGGCTTGCGGTACCGGTGACTCAGTGCTATAGCGCCGCTCCCCAAATACATTTCCCCAAAACCGAAGGAAAGTGGTTTGGATGTCTTCAAATGAAGTGGACTCGTGGCCATCTGTCGTAAAGACTGCTCTGATAGACACTTGGCGTAGGGCCTCCACCGGTCGAAAGAAAACACTCGTACCGCGGTCACCGTGTTGCTCTTGGAAATCGAAGGCCTCGTCCTCATTGCGGTTCTTAATGATTTTGAGCGTGGCCGTGTAGTTGGAAACCGTGTCCTCTACCACTTGACGGTCGGCATCCCCAGCTCGGTGGCTTACCGCTGCAGCCCTAACTTCTGCCATCGCTCGTTGGATAAGGAACTGGTCTTGAAGGGCAATCGTCTTCTCAAGAGCGCGTAGAACGCACCAGACATTCTTCTTCCAGGTGTCCCACATGAGGCCGGGATCATCCGCGTGGCGAGTGGATTGCAGGAGACCTTCCGCCTCACTCGTTTTTGATGGCTGCGCGCATTACTGGTAGCCGTAGAACCGACGACTTCACGCGCCAGTAGCCCTTGCCACGTTTGTGAGCGCAGCTCACAAGAGTGAGCAAGGTGTTCACCTTGTGAACTCTGATAGTATCGATTGGAGTAGTATGTTTTGGTTGCGAGTGACGAGGAAAGCAAAATGTAGTCCAGTCGATTGACTCGTGGTTTTGGTGCCGAATAGACTCAAGTTCCGGATACTGAAGCCACCAGGGGTCTTCAACTCCAAGTCTCAGCAACCACTGTTGAAGGAGAGATCTCGAGCGGTCATGTCGACAATGGCCTGGTGCGCTATCGAGCACCGGATCTATTGCGATGTTGAAATCGCCGCCCACGATATGGAAATCTTCGTCGTTGAACAAATGGTCTCGTCGAAAAAGCCGTGGTGCCGCTGCCATGGACATGAGCTCAAACAGAGCCAGCGCTTTGCCTTTCAACCAAGTGGTCGCAGTGATTGAGGACGCATTGCCTTTATCGCTGCGAACAGAACTGGACGTGACTGAGGTAGTTGTTCAGAGCTGATCCAGCCCCATTTGTTGGCAAATGTCTCCGCAACCAGCGGGTCGTTAGCGTTCAGAAGTCGATTGATGAGATGCACTTCTACAATCTCGTCGACCAGCGGATCGTTCACGCTCACCAAGTGCGTCAGATTCGAGCAGATATCAGAAGGAGCCCGTGAACTGCGGCGAGCAGCTCATCACCGTTGGCGCTGTCAACCAGCACCTCCGGTCGCCCTTCCGATGAGAGTACTTGCCCTCGTCCATTGAGAGTTCCTTGGGGAGTCACTTCCTCGCAATCCGCTTGCATCTCGGTGAACATAGTGGACGTTGACACTTTGTTCTTGGGTTTATTTGAGTTTCCCATCCACAATACTCAGTTGGTGAACGAGTTTACAGTATGTTCGTCTTCATGTGAGACAGCACTGCTCTGGCGTGGAGATAGGTCTGGAGGCACCGTCTCATTTGAGGAAGATCCGACCGGGCGAGCGGCGCAGACGACTGGGAGCTTGGGGCAGACTGGGGCGTGAGTGATCGTTCTGGGCGTGACTGACGACGCAGGTTCATCGTGCCGTTGCGTCTTGTTGTCTGACCAGCTTTCCACGGGTCGGCGCCCGTCAAATTGCCATAGTAGGTGACCCGGGTCCCGTTGGCTTGGGCGGTGAGCTTGCGGTCGCCAATAATAATTTGGTCGACCGCAATCCCATCTACCATCAACTGGGGCGGGCACTCTTCCGACTTGAAATAGTACCGACGGGTACCGTCAATATAATACCGGATTCCGACACCACGTGCACGTACGAGTCATAGCTTGGCTCACACCCCGAGAAGTGGAAGACCTTCCGGAGATTGCTCATGAACGCGGTGTTCTCGACCCCATGGATATCCATGAACGGGTGGTTTGTCAATGGATTGCGTGGAAGGAACTTGTAGCGGGCGCCAAAAACTGGACCCACTGGTTACTTAGTTGTTGGGCAGCATGACGGGAGCGAACATAGACCTCCATGGTGGCCGTATCCTTGGCTCTGCAGCGAACGCAGCGACCGTGAGACCGTGCGCACCATCCATCAATCACACAGACCAGGCCTCATCCGTGTATCGTCGATGACCCGCAACGCACCGACGCCCCACAGAGAGTCCTTCCGCATGTTGCTGACGCTGGTGGCCGTGTCCTTGCCTTGATATCCGAAAGGAAGTCGTTTTGCGCGTTGGCTGAGGGGTGACGGATAAAGTGATTGACAGCACCCCCACGTCGCAACCCCACAACAATGACAATGTCACACGGGCTTTCTCTTTGCCTTATTTCTTGATGACAATGAAGCATCCGGTCATCCATCTACGTCGTTCTGTCTAAAATTCCAACGGCGGCGCTGACGGGAGCTCAGCTTCTACTGGGTTGACCCTTTCGCGAACGCGCTCTTGCCAATAGGAAGTGTATTGATACTTTAATCAAGTCAAACTTTCCAGAACGTGTAAAATTTACACGTTCCAGCTTCCCGCAAGCCGTCCGCCGCATCTGCTTTCGGAGTTTTATGTTCCGAGTATAAATCTACTTGATTGGCTATATATGCAGT
>JAADWR010000425.1:0-10615 GCA_023336345.1 Pythium inflatum | reverse complement strand
TCAGCGCCAACGTAGCCGACTGCCGCCAGCATCATCAAGATCGTGAAAATACCGCCCTTGTCACGCGAGTCTTCGTTGAACGTCGCAATGATCTCGGGCGTGAGCTCGGATGGCTTCATCGTTGCGTACTTGCGCTCGGGGTAGTACGGCGGACCGGTCTTCATGCACGCCATGATCAAGAGCATTGCGAACGCGACGCCCCAACCGATGAGCATGTACGGACGACGACGGTACCCAAAGATCGGAAAGCAGTCCGAGATGATGCCGTACACGAACTTGAAGGACCACGGGAGGTTGACGAGCACACGCGCCGACGCTGTCTGCGTGCCTTCCATGTTGAGATACTGCGTGAGGAACGGGTAGATCGTGCCCGGCAGCGTGCCGTAGACCATCCCAACGGCAGCGTACTGCGCAAGGAGACCGAAGCATTCCTTGCCAAAGAGGTCGGGAGCACCGCCGTGACGCAACGCGCCGCCCTCAATATCAAGTTCCGGCGTCTTGACTACAGCATAGTCGTCACCGTCCTTGCCGCGCGCTGTCGACGACATGTACGAGACGCGCTCGGTGAGGTCCATCTTGGACTGGTTGGCGTTGATGGTGGCCATGGTGGAGACGTCGAGTGTTGCTTCAGGTGACTTGCCGAGGGATCTTGCGGCTGGAAGGCAGGCTTGGTCGGAGGACTTGCGTGGTTGGCAGCCGATTTGGAAGTGATTGAGTGGCAAGACGGAGGACCAACGAGAGGGACCGCGAAGTGGAAGCAAACAAGAGGCCCCGAGCTTCCAGAGGAGCGAGCTCTTCACGAGTACCCTCGGACTGTACTGTACAGCCGCGTTGGGAACGCCGCAGAAGGGAAGATGGGCGATGTCAAGGACGGAAGACCTCCAGAAGACACGACGTCCAGTTCCTGTCAACTTTTTGTTAAGTTCGTGAAGCATTGTCGTCGGCGACGTGGTTCACGTTCCGATCGATAGTCAGAGAGATGGAGACCACCACGATTGTGGATAATTGCGTTCAGGAGGATGCGCTGCACTCTTGGCAACGGCCGATTGCACAACACCCGAGCCCTACGAAGCATTCGGCAGCAGTGAGTCTCCGACTTTAGTCTCTCCCCTAATCGAAGGTTGAAGTCCTTCGCGACCAATTAGTCTCCACTCGTCCAAGTGACTCATAAGGCGATGTACTCAATGCGACAAGTGGCTCGAACCACAACTTCGCACCACGCTCTTCCTAATCCATCCAGGTAAAGACAACTCTCTTTGATTAACGCACAGTGGGACGCAACCCATTCAAGCATTTAGCGTTTGACATGCTGCGGCTTCTCTTGTCGCTCACATCGACTGCCATTGACACGCCCTTGGCTGGAAACTCAACGCTTGAGGCTGTGGGCACGTGATGTGCTTTCGAGAGATTGCTCTGATGCGAACGATGGGTGCTGTCAGCTGATTGGTCATTAATCGATAGGTGGGTTAATCGAATGACTTCGGCCTTTTTGCGCACGGTTCGTGTTGAAGATTAACGGACAGTGGGACTCGCAACCTTGGTCTCCGCCGTTCGACAAAACACGCGCTTTTGAGCTCTCCACGTCGGTTTCTCATCTCTCTGATCCTGCAGAATCAAACGAATCGCGGATCGTTTTCGGCCCAGAAGGAAGAGGAGCCGTCGGACTGCTGCTGCATGTGCTTGGCCGACTTGAATGTGATGTCGCCTCTGTTACCATGGAAAAACTCCACTGCAGAGCGACGGATTCGCACCTGATGCGAGTTGTTTGGTATGGAATAGAGCCAGCGCGATTCGATCGAAGGTGCTTTACTGCTGGGCTTTGGGTGCCCACGCGGTGGTGATTCTGCTCGTCTTTGCTACTGGAGCCGAGTTCGATCGAACGGAGATCGGCGCCGTCGATGCTCGCGACGCATTTCTGTAGACAAGCGGTGCGTTCGACCCTCCGGCTCCTCCATCCGTCGAGTGAATGCGGTTGTCGGACAGTTTGCGGATCTTGGCGTGGGTTACGACAACGAGACACGCGGCGATCGTGAGGCGATTGTACAGCGCCATCGGCGCGTCCCATGACAACTCGCTTATAAAAACGGCACTTCGCTCGTCGCAAACAAAACGTACGCGATGAGCTCGGCGCGGCGGTTCCGGAGGATCTCGCGCCAGCCATTCGCAGCGCCGAGGCAGTAGAAGCGGAAGCAAAACACGAACGCGAGGTTGAAGTTCTCGAGCACGTGGAGTACATCTTGCTCAAACTCGTCTGGAAGCACAGCGTCGTCGAGTTCATCTGCAAAGGCGAGAATCAAGACGATACAGTCGACGGCGATTACGATCTCGGCGATGTAGGTTGCGTAGAGGACGTTCCGAAACTTGATCTTCTTGTTAAGATCTCGTCCAACAATCGCAACTTGGATGAGAAACGTAAGGATCCCACAGGCTTCGGAAAGGTCGTTGAGGTGCGTAACTTTTTCGTGGTTTGCACGGGCAAAAGGGATGAGGATACTCGCCGAGAGGAGACCGACACACAGTAGGAGTACAACACGCGGCTCGCAGCGGCGCGGCCAATACGTGACGAGTAGGTACACAAAGAGCGAGTAATCAACGAAGGAGACCGACCGGTAGGAGCCACTGCGCAGAGGCGTAGTCCGTACTGTCGATCGTAAACGTCATCCACATTGCTGCGTCCGGGATGTGGGGGAACTCGGTGAGAATGGGGTGCTAAAATGAATGTCGGAGGATGTATACTCGTCCAATCGGTCTGGGGAGGCCAGGAGAGAAGTGGTCAGGACCAGCGTGCACTCATCGGCTATTTTTGAGGCATGTTGAGGTCACATTCGGGGCGAAGACTCCAACCAGCATGGCTAGTGTTGTGTGGTCCACCTATTTCTGATCATGGATACATTCATGTGGTGCGCACCACTCGGTGATAGCCTGTCTATTTTCGGGCGTTCGTGGTGTTCTGAGCCCAAAATACGTTCGCGACGGAGAGCGACTGCGACTCTAAAAGATCACACACTCGCTCTAATTGAAATGGCGTCAGCGTCGGTGGCTGCGAACAGCATGCGCGCAATCGCGCGGCAGCTCTTCGCCCCGTGCATTCTCCTCGTCAACTACACGCTGCTCCAGTACGTCATGGTGTTCTATTGGGCGCGACGGCGTGAGTGTCGAGTGCTTCTTCTCTTTTCCGTCGGTGTCACGGGCGTCGCGTGTCTTGTTCCGTTCGCGAACGACGCCCGCGAACTTACAAGTGGACTGAACGACGTTTCTGAGTCGTGCTGTGCGCTGGCGTTCCTCATTCAAATCACGATCCTCGGCCGCGACCTCAACAGAAAGATCAAGTTCAAGACGGTGCTCTACCTCACCTGGATCTCCGAGGCGTTGATCGTAGCCGACCTCACCGGAATCGTGTTCTCGTTCATCTTGGTCATGCAGCCAAACTGCCTGGGCGAGCGTCACGCATCACTGCGAGAAGACTTGCCGAACGCGCTTGAGAACGTCACCCTCGCGTTCATTTTGTTCTTTCGCTTCTATTATACCCTTCAATCGCGCGGGTGGCGTGAGATTGTGACCAAGCGCAAAGTCGAGATGCTCTGGTACATGTTGTTTGCGACGCACGAAGTGCCGTTCACGATCCTTGAAAACGCAACCGGCCTGTCGTGGGAATCAATGCAAGCCATGTGGAACCGCGTGACGCTCGCTGGGTGCCTCTACGTCACGGCGACCGCCAAGCTCCGCGACCGTGCAACGACCAACTCGCAAGTCGACGCCGTAAGTCTCCATAGCCGCAGCAGCGCCGGACGCGTGCGACGCGCCATCCGCCGGAGCTCAAACGTCTACGTCATCGCGTCGACACGCACTATATCAATGGACCGCATGTCCATCACGACGGGCAAGAAAGAACTCGCCGATTAAGAAGATGTAGTTATCTCGCGATACATTCAGCAAGGAACTTGTGCGTTCATCGAGTGGGCGCTTGATCTTGGACGTTTTGCCGGGGTCACGACGAAGAGAGTGATCGCGGGGTGTTACGACTTTGTCCCAAACTAGTGATTGCAAAGTAGTTCACGGCGCGGCGTTCGAGAGCGTTTTGCGCGAATCGCAGCACCGAGACTAAAGAAACGAAAACTAAAGACATACGAGCAGATTAAGGTTTCGAGCGCGTGAAGCCTGCCTTGCTCCAATTCATCCGGAAGTACTGCATCGTGATGTAAGACGTAAGGATCCCGCAGGCTTCGTTGTTGAACTTCAACCTTTCGTGGTTGGCACGACCTTACGGGGTGAGGACGATGCGGAGTGGAGACCAGGGATCACCAGTCGCACGGAGCCAAAGGGCGCGTGCGTAGACAAAGAGCAAATACTCTACAAAAGCATCCAGCGCAATTCGTCACCACGTTGCCCATACGGCCAACCAGTGACGTTACCCGCTTTGCTGCGAGTTCGGTTGAGCTTTGCCCAAACGACAGGCAGCGCTCGCTATCAGGAAGAGGAGCTTACGCAAATTCCAACCGAATGATAGGTTGGAATTTACGTTCTTTCGTGCGAGCGGTCTGGGCAGCTGGGCTCGTGGGTCAGAACAGGAAGCACGCGTGCAAACTTGTCGACTATTCTTGACACGACCAGCAACTCCGCAAATGCCTATTTTTATGTACGTACACCATTTTACTGGCCGTGGCTACATTCATGTGGGACACACCACCGCCTGGTCCACACGTCTATTTTCAGACATTCGTGGTGTTCTGAGCACATCGCTCGTCCTCGACCGAGCGCACGTGCGACGCCAAACACCACCAATTACTCGCTTGAATTGACCAACGTGACCATGACGGTGGCGTCGTTTGCTGCCGACGACATGCGCGCGACTGCGCTGCAACTCTTTGACCCGTGCATTCTCCTCGTCAACTATACGCTGCTCCAGTACCTCACGGTGTTTTACTGGGCGCGACGGCGCGAGCGGCGCGTTATCCTCCTCTTTTCGGTCGGCTCAGTTGGCGTCGCGTGTCTCGTTCCGTTTGCGAACACCGGTCATGAGCTCACGACCGGCCTCAACGACGTTTCCGAGTCGTGCTGTGCGCTCGCGTTTCTCATTCAGATCACGATCCTCGGCCGTGACCTCAACAAGAAGATCAAGTTCAAGACCGTACTCTATCTCACGTGGCTCGCTGAGCTCCTGATCGCCGCCGACCTCGCCATGATCATTTTCACCTTTGTCTCCGTTGCGAAACCGCAGTGGATCGGCGAGCGCCACGAGTCTTTAGAAGAAGCCGTGCCGAATGCGTTGGAGAACCTCAACCTCGCGTTCATATTCTTCTTCCGTTATTTCTACATCGCTCAATCGCTCGGGTGGCGCGACATTGTGAAGAAACGCAAGCGCGAGATGCTATGGTTCCTACTGTTTGCGACGCACGAAGTCCCGTTCACGATCCTCGAAGACGCCACCGGCCTGTCGGGGGAATCAATGCAAGCCATGTGGAACCGCGTGACGCTCGCTGGGTGCCTCTACGTCACGGCGACCGCCAAGCTCCGCAATCTCGGGTCCTCCAACTCGCACGTCGACTCGACGAACTCCCGTGTTCAAGTCAGTCGCCGTAGTAGCGCCGGTCGCATCAAGCGCACGAGCACGATGCGTCGGAACTCGAACGTCTACGTCGCGGCGTCGACACGCACAGCATCGATGGACCACACGTCAGTCGTGATGATCAAGAAAGAACTCGGGGCGTAAGCGACAGATTTGATCAATTACGGCTAGGACTCAATCGGATCGCTCTAGGTTCACAGCGTCTTTGGTCTCGGCCTCGGTGGTTTCGCCCGTCGATGTGAGCAGCACGACGGTCACGGGGCCGCGAGCATCGAGATCCACGCACACAGGGCACGCGCTGCTCAAGAGACTGGCGTGGACGCCGGTCGAGTACCTCTCCCAGCGCTCAATCGCGTGAGCCATCGCTTGGTTCGCGGCAAGCAATCGTTCGGCTTCTTCGACGAGCTCGAGGTAGCGGTCGTGACGAGGATCCAGTCGATCGCGAGTGGCCTGGGGAAAGAGCCGCGTCGTCGCGAGGACCGCGTCGCGATCGAGAAGCAACTCGTTCTGTTCGCTCCGCAAGCGCTGGAGCGCAGCACGGTGGCGGCGCATGCGCTTCCGTTCGTTGCGGACGCGGCGTAGCCGTCGCGCTTGTTCGCGAGTCGCATGTGGCGAGAGATGGACGCACGTGGGATCGAGAGTTGGTAGAGGCTCGGCCATCGTGCTGGTTGGAGAGTGGCGATTCGAAAGCAAGTGGAGTCGCGACGTGAGACCCTGGGTTTGGGGACCATCGGACAAACCATCCTCTTGAAACCGATCCCAATCAATAGGTAGAATAAAGGTTAAACTGCCCATAGGAGCGTATAACCTGTCCAAGTAGCTGCTCTTCGGTCGCTGCTGAAAAGAGACCGTGACCCGCATCATCAGGCTTTTGAACAGCGAGAGGAGCCGGTGGATCCACTTGCATACTTAGAGTGGATCGATTGGAACGACAGCACCCTACGGTATCAATGAAACCCCAGATATTGTTCAGAAAAGATACCACAGGATCCACAGGTGAACAACAGACGCCTGTGTCACAACAGGCGACTCGAGCACGTCCCCTCGTCCAGCGTGAGCTGTTCATTGGGCCAGTGTTTGGTATTGGAAATGTACTGTCGTTACCGCTCTGAACGGTCCGGTCAGTGCGTGGTTCATGGGGATGGACAGTTGCCACACGTTGGGGAGACACTACAGATCTCAGGCACCGTGTCGACGTTGAAGAAGCACTGCACATCTCAGCCGTCTCTTCAACCCCTCAATGAAGCGGGATTTACGCTGTCTCAACTGCCAGTAACTGAGTGGCGTTACAAACGGACGCCGAGTGTTCGTGTACTGTATATTCGATACCTGAATCTGGCGCATGAGAGACCCCATGTGTTGTTCAAGATTGTATTTCGACTTGTGGATCTTCTGCTATGAGATAGGTTGGATAATTGAGCTCATTGTGAGTGTACCTGACGATCGACGTGGCAATCAAACGCTTGCATAGATCGGATCCCACGTAATGACAGGATTTGAACATTGCATCAAAGACCGTTGTGACACCAAGGTTATCTACATACCAGCGCCTCTGTCTGTGTTTGGCTCGGGAAGAAGAGGAGCCTGCGGATGACATCGCATGTCAGTGACAATCACTTGTTGCACTTGTACTGTACAGTCCAGAAGAGCAAGATGTGGTTGCGTAACGGTCTCGTCTGACCTGGGAAAGTTCGAAATAGAACGTTGGCAGGACGGGATCTTTGGGGATCTGGCACGCAGAGAAGATTTTCAAGACTGTCTCTGGTATCGTCCAAGCTGTGGCTCTTGTGTTCGATGAAAGTGGTACGCATGACCTGATTACGGAACGTAGGTTTCACTACGGAAGGCAGTGCAAGACAAGTGTTTGACAATTGGTCTTTAGTGATATGCTGAGGCGCCACAAGGATCTATCTGGGGTCCTGTTCAGACCCGCCAGCATACCCTGCGCTCGGAGACGAATGGTGTTGTTGTACTGAGGCCACATGCCTGAGCGACGTTGCCCATCCTAGAGTCCCTCACAGGATGCATGAGAGTCTCCGGCCACATCCATGCCAAACAGACGCGAACGACGACCACAACGGTCTCGACAACCACGCGAAGAAATTATCACTGTCGCTTCTGCCGGCTGGTCGGAACGTTCGAAAAAATACTGTAGAATGTTGAGTTTTCAGTGGATAAGGCACTGCAGAGGGATCCTTGGCGACGCAAGATAACTTCTGCCACTCGATCGACCACGGCTCGTCACTGCACCTGCACCATGTTGAAGACCAGGGCAGTGGCTGCGGAAGAAAAGACCACGGGTCGTGGGCTCGACGAAAAGAGAGTTCCTGGAGAGGTCGCTGATAATGATGAAGTCAATCGCGATCAGTCCCTCACCGACCCACGTGAGGAAGTGCACGGTCTTGAATTTGATTTTCTCGTGATTTAAAGGAGGAAAACGAACACGCAGCTCGACTCGGAAATCAGTCCGGTCGTGATTTTCACGTCAGCGTTTGCAAACGGAACGGAACACGCAACGCCGATGAGTCCAACGGTAAAGAGCAGGACGGCAGGACGAAGCGTCGGTGCCACCGCCGCGCCCAGTAAAGTTCCATGACGTACTGAAGCAAAGTAAATCTGACAAGGAGACGGCATGAGCGTAAGACGGTGCTTGGACGTTAGAGTCCAGGGCGACGAAAATCCCAAGGGAAGCGTCGTTCTGACGAACTCGCAGCAAACTCCCAGCAAACATGACCAAAACGACAGCGGTGGACTCCGCCACTCCTTCATCTTTGCACATGCGTGCCGCTCTGATCCCATTGGCCGCTTGCATCCCGGTCGCTCTGGGGCGCCTCGTGTTTTCTCCTGACTGCTAGCTCAATCGTGTGAACCTCATTTTCGTAAAATATACAAAGGGTTGGTAGATGAACTACCTCCTATTCTGCGAGAGCCTGCTTGGCGGCCATGACAGAGGAGCAGTCCATCGATGCTGTACGCGTCGAAGGGGCAGCGTAGACGTTTGAACTGCGGAGCAAGGTACTCATGCGTTTCAAGCGACCGGCGCTGCTGCTGCGGCTGACCTGAGCGCGAGAGCTCGTCGAGTCGACGTGCGAGCCGTTGGACGACCCGCGATTGCGGAGCTTCGAGGTCGCAGTGATATAGAGGCACCCAGCGAGCGTCACGCGGTTCCACACGGCTTGGAAAGTTTCCCACGGCAAGCCACTCTCGTCTTCAAGGATCGCGAATGGGACTTCGTGTGTCGCAAACAACACGTACCACAGCATCTCGACTTTGCGTTTCGTCACCATCTCACGCCACCCGCGGGATTGCACTGTGTAAAATACGCGAAAAAAGAGGATAAACGCGACGTTGGTGTTCTCCAATACGTTGGGCACTTCTTTGTCGAAGGCCTCGTGACTCTTGCCAATCCAGTCGGGCTTTGCGATCGAGATGATGGAGAACACGATCATGATAAAGTCGGTCGCGATCAGCGCCTCCGCCACCCACGTGAGGTAGAGCACCGTCTTGAACCTGATCTTCTTGTTTAAGTCGCGACCGAGGATCGTGATTTGGATGAGAAACACGAGCGCACAGCACGACTCGGAAATGTCATTCAGTCCAGTCGTGAACTCGACGTCAAGGTTCGCAAACGGAATGATGCACGTGACGCCAACAGCACCGACCGCAAAGAGCAGAAGCACGCGTGGCTCGCGTCGTCGCGTCCAGTAAAAGACCATGAGGAACTGCAGCAGCGCAAAGTTGACGAGGAGAATGCACGGATCAAAGAGCTGTCGCGCGACCGCGCGCATGTCGTCCGAAACGACCGAGGTTGACACCATCGTTCATCGACTAGACGATGCCACGAGTCGCTTGTGTCTTTGCAACGAACGTGTGTGTTCGCGTTGCCCAACAGCACACACATGCGAGAATAGCTTTGGCCCAGAACGATGTGGACCACGTGAATGTAGCCATAATTCCATTCATGTGGTGCCGACAACCGTAGCCATTCAAACAAGAATCCTTGGGTGAAAAGACGTCCTTGTGTACAATTGCAATCACTGCCTCGTACGACACATCCTACAGCTCCCAACGCGATGAACTAGCATTGCGTGTTTGTGCAACCGCGTGTCGGAATCGTTTCAGATCGACGTCAATTCTTGGGGCAACAGAATCGATATTGAATAGACTACTGAGAGATAAGACCTCGAAGTGGAAGCCACCATCGGGATGGTGGGTGGATAGGCATCTTGAAGGTGGGTGCTTGGGCTTGACCCTCTTGCTGGACTTCCCGGTACCTTTGGACTTGAACGATTGTCATCGTCCTACGCCCGATGACCTTTCTAGCCGGTCCGAGCCCGAGTGGAGTGCCGTGACGAGATTAGCGTCAGCTGGTTCCTGCTTTTGCCGAAGGTAGAAGCTTCGACGCGGCGACTGGCCCTCCGACACCTCTGATGCTACCAGCGTCGTCGGCACGTTCGTGACTCTAGCGGTGGTCCTAGACGACGCGCTTGACCGCAATTTGCCGTGCGCTGTGGTCCACAACGACCCCGCGAGTGTGATTCGATGCCACAGCGCTTGGACAGGATCCCATGGCAAGCCGCTCACGTATGAGAGAATGTACCACGGGATCTGGTGCGTCGCAAAGAGCAGGTACCACATTGCTTCGGTCTTGCGATTCATCAGCACGTATCGCCATCCATTCGACGCGATGAGGTAGTAATACCGGAAGAAGAACACGTACCCAAGCGTCGCAGTCTGGTTGATCGTAGGGAGCAAGTCTTGAAGGAACATGGACATGAGATCGCTCTTCATTGTGCAGATCAACGAGAGAATAACGAGCACAAAGTCGACGGCGCCGAGGAGCTCGGCAATGTATGTAAACAGGAGCACGACTCGAAATCTGATTTTCTTGTTGAGGTCGCGACCGATGATCGTGATTTGCAATAGAAACGCCAGGACGCTGCAGGACTCGGAGACGTCGTTGAGGCGGTTGACGAGGTAGTCGTCCGGGGAGGCAAACGGAATGAGGACGGCGACGCCGAGCGCGCCGGACGCAAAGAGCAGTCGCAC
>JAADWR010000424.1:0-10615 GCA_023336345.1 Pythium inflatum | reverse complement strand
AGCGGATCGAACGGATGGTCGGATCGCAGTGGAATCCTGAGTACCGAGTGCCCCTGTGGATCGTCATGATCCCGAAGAAGGGGATTGAGACCGCGTCAGGCTGGGTCGCAAACATGCGACGCGTGAGTGAAGCGCTCGCGAGCCCGGAGTCGACGTTCCAGCTCGTCTCGCTCACGGTGCTTTTGTTTTGGGCACGACTGCACATGTGGATTGTCGATTTTGCCGAGGAAGTCCGCGTCGCCAACGTCTCGCTCAAGCAATTTGGTATCCCGCTCTGGCAATCGGACCGCGTGATGATGGGCATCGCTGTGAATGCGGTCATGGGCTGTGGGCAGTACTACCATGATCGAGGACCGGTGACAGAGTGGCTCAGTGTAGAAGAATCCGCGGTCGACGCTGTCATTGCTGTGTGCAGCGCGACGGCCGAAGCCAAGTACCTTGGGCGACTCGAACTGTGTGAAATCTTCCCGGTGGACAAAACACAACGTGAAGTGTGTTGGCGATGGCTCGGATACGCACTCACGAACCGCTTTCACGAGTCGTCGGTTCGGACATTCAAGATGTTCAAGAACTCGATGTCACTAGAAGACGTAGAGCATTTTCTCAGCGTAAATGAATCGACACGCGACGATCAACTGCTTCCACCCGACTTGCGCACGCTTCATCACCTCCGGTACATTTGCTTGGACGCAAACGCCAGACTTTTGGTCGGCGACATGGGCTGGCGGCCGCTCCGCGATCTTCGACTTGGTGATGAAGACCAGTTTACCCTCCTCAACGACGATAATGACGACGATGCGGAGACCGTTCAGATTGTCGTGTCTGGATTCGGTCTCTGTCAAGCAAAGTGCGAAGACATCGTCGATGCGGGGGTCTTATCTCGTCATGAATCCAGGACCCAGCCACTCGAGTCGCTGGAGCTCGATCTCGAGTCGTGTGAAGCCCCAGCACTGCCGCTCTTTATCGGAGCACTTGGCTCCCACCTCGTCAAACTGTGTATAATCGTCGACGACCACCTTACGCTATCCCAGCGTCAGACCAAAGCGATTCTCGACGCATGTCCGCTTCTCGAGTCGCTCCACTTGCACTCGGTCAACATCGAGTCGATGGCCACGCTCATTGACGCATACCGAGACAAGACGTGCCACATTCGCGTGCTGTCGCTCGTCGACTCGTTTGTGAGCTCCATGAGCATGATGCTCTTTGCATGGGAACTCGGCAACATCGAGAGCCGCGTCTGCCAGTGTCTTCATGAGTTTCGGTACATTTATGAAGTTATCGACCCGTCAACCGGCAAGTGTCCGTGGATCTTTAGCCACTACACGATCTCGCTCTTCAAGCGCGCGCTGCAATACCACACACCGCTCCGAATGCTCGACATTGGGCTCACAAAGCAACTCTACGACAAGCACAGTCGCATGCTCCAGTGCCACGACCGCACGACTGCGCGCGTCGGCTGGCAACAAGCGAAAGCTGCGTTCCTCAGTGTCTTTTCGATGCGACGAGGAGCGCGGAACAAACGCGCGCGAAGCCACTGGCGAAAGTGGCTGGATCGTCCCGAGGGGCGAGACTTGGCGACGCACATGCTGTCGTTTGCGCGTCCGAGGCTCGATTGTGCGGTCTCAGTGATCTACGTCCCGCGTGAGGAGCCGGAGAGCGAACCCGAGACCGAAGACGACGGCAGTGAATGACTCAAAATCACCAGTCGGAGCATGCTTGCTCTTCTGACTCAACCTCATTTTGATAAATCGTTTTTCTCGACATTGCGGCACTGGAGGACGTTACTTCGATTGTCTCGTCCAATTTGCGATCCAGTTCAACGAATGTTGGACAAATGGCGACCACACTCCATTGCGCACGAAACAGCACGCAATATTGAGCCAATCGACGACGCCACGGCAGTCAGCAAGAGCAGTACAAGATGCGCGGAAGAGATGCGACTGGGCCGAGCACGTCCACGCTCCCGATGCCAAAAGCAGGTGGCAAGTCTGTCCAAGACTGACGTATCAGTGAAATTTGGAGGCCGTGACGACGGCGTCGAGGCTGTTGGAGTCGCCGTCGGAGACCTTGAGCAAGAGCAGAATCTTGACAGTTTCAAGGACCGAGAGCACACCGCGCCCATCCATGAATTTCTGGTTAAGACCGCAAACAAAGCACGAAACAAGTGACGAACATTGTACTAACGACATCATTTGCGGCCCGACTACCAACGTAGCCGCTTTGATCGCTACATACGGCACGCATTGCCGTCGCCATCGTCGTCTGGTTCAGCATCGTCGCTGCTGGGATCGTCAGAGCCGTCACCATCATCGCCATACTGTTCAACTTGGTCAGTGCCCGCAGCCGCGTGCATCTCCACTGGTCCCGAGGCTGACTGGACGTCTTGTTCTTGCAAAGGCAGCGACGCCGTGAGCGGCACCAAAGCGGCTTCGACGACACCAACCGTACTCGTCTCGATAGCGCGATTGAGGACTTCTAAGCACCACATCACTTTCGTATACTCCCTTGCGCCTGACTGGCTCACGAGCTCGCGGAACCGGACGAGAATGGGATCGTCTAGATTCCGATGCTCAGCACTGTTAACACAGCTTGATCCCCTTCGGGTTGCGTCTGGAGCTGGTCACGACCAGCGTCAACTTCGAGTGGATGGGAGTGTTGCGGTTCAACTTTTTTGTACTTGACAATGAACCGATTTCCACGTTGTTGGACGCACATATTGAGCTTTGGCAACACAGGCAATCGGTCAGTCTGCGTGATACGGTCGGTATTATGAATATACGGGGCATACCGTCGCGCGACACTTGGTCGGGGCGGCGGCATAGGCGCAAGCAAACGAGTGACTGAACTTGGACAGTCCGCAGTCCTCTGGATACAGCTTCCGGCGCTGACCCGCCGCAATTTCTTTGCGTGAGTGGCGATTCTTGGCTTCGATCGAGAGACTCGAACGCGTCAACATACACTACAACGCCTGAGCAACGACTGCGACAGCGACCATTGGGACGACGTACATGACCGGTCCGAACAAAATACTCGTGCGCAAAGTCCAGAGCCTCGTCGAACGAGTCAAAGACCGTTCATGTTCCAGTCCGAGTGTGCAGTGATTGTTGGCCGAGGGTGTTTGTGGATGGATGTTAGCAGCCTGTCTTTGTGATACCGAAAGCTACGTTGTGGTCGGGCTGTTATTAATAGCGGGTGTTAGTGGTGCCACAATCGCGAGGCTTGGATACTGGGCCCAACAAGGGTCGTGGATATTGACCGCATTTTTGTTCATATTCAATCGATGCTTCCACAAGGCGAAACCGACCTCGGCGGACGGACCAAGATCCACCTCTCAAGACCCGAGACCGAAGACGAATGCAGGGAATGACAGAGTGAGTTCCTTTGACATAAAACTCGATTGGATTATTGGTTGATTCAATCGACAAAATGCAATGGCAGATACCACCCGACGTCAGGTCGTGAGAGGTTCAATCGCATCAGCTTACGCTGCGTTGCCGACGAGCGGAGTCTTCTCGCCCGGGCCAAAGAGCTGCTGGTACTCTTGCTTGCCGTGGAACGCGAGCGCGTTGACGCGGACCTGAGCCATCACGCGGTCGTGCATGTCCTTGCGGTAGCCAAACTCAAAGAGCACTTCCAAAAGCACAAACATCGGTGCCGTAATGAGCGCTTGGTCGAGGCTGTCAAAGAGCGCCGGCTTGCGCTTCTCAAAGACAAAGTGGCCGACAAACTGCGCAGCCCACGCGACGAGGTGGATCGGGAGCGCAATGACCCACGCCGAGACGCCAAAGTTCGCAGGCGCCGTCTGCGACAAGTAGTTGGCGAAAATGTACACCCAGAACACGAGGAATGCGCCGAGCGAGCCAGCACTAATACCACAAAGAACCATGAGTCTCCGATAATGAAATCCCAACAAAAGAGCCCAGAACGTACATGTAGTCGAGCGCAATGTACCACGCCATGTATACGACAGCGCCGATAAACGACAGGTTGAGGATAAAGTACTGGCCAATGCCGGGGATGTTCGCAAGGAACGACGGCGTCGAGGCAAACGTCGTCGGCGAGTCGGCCGCCATGATGAACGCCGTAATGAGGATCGGCCAGATGCACGTAAAGTGGATGATCCGGTTGATCTTCTCGTAGTGGTACGAGATGTAGAACGTGACCTGCTTCTCGAGGTCAAAGCGCTCCTTGATGCGGTCTCCGAGGCTCGGCATGATGGCGGTTGGTAGTCGTGGGCAATACGCGAGAGATTGGCGAATACTGCTCGGAATCGACCGTGAGTTGCGAGTCGTCCAAGGGCTCCGTCATGGGCGCCTGGATCAGGGTGACGGCGCGGCGCGGTTCTCTGCAGCGGCACCGGAATCGAATCCACCAACGCTGCTGTGTTCTTCACACGCTCATCCCTCAGCGGCAGTCACTTGGGCGAGCCAGAGACATGCTCCCAACCGAGTCTTGAAGTGAGACTGTGGAGACACAACAGCCGAGACAGTGCGTTTAGTATGAATTTTCACCAATCAGTAAGGTGAGACGTTGGATTGGCTGAAATAAGAAGAGTTGTCGTAAACGGTCGTTGATTGGCTGAAACCACGATTGTTTAGATCTTCAAGTCGGACTGGAACCACTGTGGTCACAACACCGGACTCATCTCCATTACGACATGGTTTAAATATGGTTAGTCGATGAGTCAAATGTGACATTTCTCTTCCAATACCAAAATCCACATGAGATGTCGGTCAAAATGCGTTTTATCCTGCTATAATATCCGTTTCGAAACACGAGAACACCTAAAAACAGCTTCTTGGATGGGTAGATTGCGCAGTTTGACAAAATATTCACCAATCAGAGAACGTTTTCCGCTTCTCCTCTCTCATTCCTGATAATCTATTGGCTAAAACCAAGGCGTTCCGAAACGACCTCGCCCGTAATCACACGCCAATGATTGTTGACACTGTCAAGAGCTCCTCATTTTGCGAGCAGCTCATTTTGCCATTGCCCAATTCCCGTCGTCCCGCGCACCTCGTCCGCTCTCCACCGCTTCACCATGGGCCGCATCACCGACCGCTTCAACCTCGAAAAGCAAATGACGTTCTACATGTCGTACCACGTCAACACGATCAACCAGTGGATCCACTTTGCGTGCATTTGGCCCATTCTGATTACGGCCGTGTGCATGCTCGCCGAGACGCCAGAGCTCGCCGAGCAGCCCGCGTTCCTCAAGGACATCCCGGTCATTGGCCAGTACATGGTCCTCAACTACTCGGCCGCCGCCGCGGCGATCTACATGGCGTGGTACATGGCGCTCGACATTTTGTACGTTCTCTTCTCTATGGCATGCCTGGGTTTCGGTGGGTTCCTGAACCTGTCGTTCTGTTCTAGTGCCGGTTCGATTGGCGCGGCGCTCGTGTTTGCGTCGTACATCTTTGGCAACTACCTATCGCAGACGGCGCCGACCAACTATGGCGTTGCGGGCTGGCAGATTGCGCTTCCGATCCACGTCATTGCGTGGATCCTCCAGTTTATCGGCCACGGCGTCTTTGAGCGCCGCAAGCCCGCGCTCTTTGACAGCCTCGACCAAGCGCTCGTGACGGCGCCCATGTTTGTGCTTCTCGAAGTGCTCTTTTCGCTCGGCTACCGCAAGCAGCTCTTTAACAAGATCGTGAAGCAAGTCGAGATCAACGTCAAGGCGTTCCACAGCAAGAGCATGTAGGCGCGAGTGGGTTGCTCTCTGTGCACATTCAATGCATTTGTTTGACTATGTTCAATGCTTCTTGCAAACGCGCATCGTATTGAGAAACGGATTCTACAAGAGGCGGCTCATTGTATCGACACCTGTCGGAAAGAGACTCAGTTCTCGAGCACCACGCGAAAGCGCGGCTTGCCTTGCTCCACGAGCGCCAACCCCTGGTTCGCTTCGCTCATGGGGAGCTTTTGGATCCACGGAAGCACGCGTTTCTTGGCCGCAAGCTCAAGCATGTCTTTCATGTCTTTCATCCCACCGATCGCACTGCCAACAACGGAGACCTTACTCAGGAGGAATGAAAATGGCAAGAGCTTGATATGGTCTTGCGGCGCGCCGACCATCACGAGCTTGCCGCGCTTCTTGATGCAGCTCACGTAGAGATCGTACGGCTGGTTGGTGGCGTCGGCCGTGACGATCATGACGTCGACCGCCTGGGCAGCTTTCGCAACGTGCTCGGGGTTACTGACGACGACAAAGTCTTCGGCACCGCGCGACTTTGCTTCTTGTTCCTTGTTGGGCGAGTGCGAGAACGCGACAGGCGTCGCCCCGAGTGCTTTGGCAAACTGGAGACCGAGATGACCGAGACCGCCAATGCCAACGATCCCGACACGCATGCCCTCCTTCACGTACTCTTTCAGAGGTGTGTAGACCGTGATACCAGCACACAAGAGCGGCGCGGCTACGTCCGACGGGATCTCGCCGGGGATCTTGAACGCATAGTTGGTGCTCACGCGAACATAGTCGGCGTACCCGCCGTACGACTTGGTGCCGTCGGGGTACGTGTGGTTGTACGTGAATACGGTCTTGTTACAGAGCGGGTCATCGTCGTTGGCGCAGTCCACGCAGTTGGCTTTGTCTTGGCACGAGAAGACCATGGCACCGACGCCGACGCGGTCGCCAATGCGGAGGTCCGAGACGTGGTCACCCATGGCCGTGATCTCGCCGACGATCTCGTGCCCTGGCACGACGGGCCACATGGCATATTGCCAAGCGTCCTGGATGGAGTGAACGTCGGTCCCGCAGACGCCACAGTGCGAGATCCGGATCTCGACGTCGTTGGGGCCGAGCGGACGGGAGACGTACTCGAACGGCTTGACCGTGAGGCCAGGTTCGTAGGCCGCAAGCGCTTTAATAGTGCGTGGAGCAGTCGCGTTGGTGATGGCGGTGGCCATACTGAAGATCGGGAGCTTGTTTGGTCGTGGGCAAATTGGGCAATGATGAGCGTGAAGTGCGAGCTGTAGTCTCCAGGGTCGCCATAGATGGCGCACTCTCTAAGATGTGGAGACGTGCGTGTGTCCATACTGACTGTGACAGCAGTGCTGTTGATCCTTGTGCCGCGCCGAGCAATCACAATCATCGTCTCGGGTTCTGACACTGTGATATCGTGCTGTTGACCCCGCGTGCGTGGAGGACAATCACAAACGTCGGTGTGGATGAAACGTCACGCGTGGTGCCATGCCACGTCTCAGTCTCAGCTGTAAGGGATTGCCACCGTGGCATCTCCCAGATTAACGGCGACCAATTCGCTATTTCTTATCAACCTTCATTCCTGCCACTTCAACAGCTGACCTTCACTCTGGTTATGTGATTGCTCGGCAACCAGCCAGGCGAATCTCGATTATCTGAACGTTTCCAATCACCAGCCAAGGGGTTTTGAGGGACACGAAGGTGTAGGTACCACCACCAAACTACCATGCAATGGCCGTGGAACCCACGCATCCATTCGTCTCGCCACCAATATCTCTTTATTCTGATACTTCACTATCGATCTCTCAAGACACAACATTCACCTGCAATGTCCCAAGCACGATACAGAGCCGCGTTCCACGAGCTCGCGACTGTGGATCGCTCCGCTCATTGGGATCGTTTGGAAGCATGAGAACATGCGTTTCTTGACCGTGATCAACGAGAATATAACGGCTTGTAAACACGCCATTTGATAGTTGGATCGCCTGGCCGAAAAGGAATGTATTCTATCACTCTACAACTGCAATCGATGGTCACACCGCCGCAATTAGTGGAACTGTTGAACTCCTTTTCTCTAAATGTAGATTGTAAGAGGCAGAAGCGCTATTTACGGCGTCCTTTTCCAACATTATTTTGCCAGACAAGAGCGCCATTTTCACACATGCGCTCGCTCCGTCCTCATCTCACGGCTCTTGTGCGCCTATGGGAGGACGTGCAAGTCGAACTGCACGGTCGCTACTCCCTCTCTCGTCTCTATGACGTCATTGACCATGTCAGCGCTATTCCAAGCTCCGTAACGCCACCACCGTGCTGCTCACGCCCGTGCCGTGCCTCGCATTCACAATCCTCATGGACGCATTGCCCATCCGATCACCGGCGTTTGGGTTTGCGCAGCAGACCCCATGGGTCGTCGTCCGCTTCTTCTTGATTGCGTGGAGCATGGCGTTCATGATCGCGACGCAAATCCACCAAAGCTCGCCGACGCTGCCGTTTCCCACCGCACGACGACTGCTCATTCCGACCGTCGAGTCTGCGATCACGACGGTTTTGTTCATTGTCCTCTCGTGGACTGTCGCCTTTCCATTCCCGTTCCCATTCCAAGTATTGGCGCCAGGCGGCAGTGGCGTCTTCTTATGCTTGCTATGGGATACATGGAAACAAGCTCTCGCTGCCGACCCCGAAGCCCGCCACAAGCTCTATCGGTGCTTACCCGTGTTCGCAGTGCAAATGACGATCCTAGTCGCGTACCCCGTGTTCAACGTCGCCTTCACGTCGGCCAGCAAGCAAGCCCAGCCATTTGTGTCCTTGGGACTACCAATGATGAAGCTCGTATTCAAAAACCTCATGAGCAAGGGCGTCTTTCACATGGAAGACCTCGCGCCGGCGACGATTGTGTTCAACATTGACGTCTTCCACGCTGTCTACGTGTCGTCAACGATGCAACAGGCCCAAACAAGCGGTGCAACGATCGTGATTATGATCATTGATATCGTGCAAAGCATCATCGCGTACTACGAGGTCCACCAAGTGCAACAGCGCGTGATTCGCCTGGCGCGCGAGTGCAATGCGCTGGATCGAGAATCAGCGGCAACGACCCAGGCAGCGCTTCAGCGTGGGCTGCTGCCCTACGCACTCCATATCGTGGAGACCTGCCCCGACGTACGGAACCACCCCGAGGTCGTACTCCCTCGACATCTCCAGTGTCATGCTCGGCCATGGCGTTTTTCCGATCGGTGTCGTCGACCTTCCACAGCTCGACTAGTCCAAGTTGCACCCTCGACACAAGCCACGACGCATGTGGCATCCCCTGAGATGACTGATCCCATGCCCGCTCAGACGCTGACGAAACTCACTGACATCGAGCTCCTGCGACTCGAGAGCGTGAAATGCGTGCTCAAACTGCTGCACATGATTGAGTTTTACGTGCTCATCGAGTTTGCCGAGATGCTCGTCGTCATTCTCTACAGTACGTTGCCCTCTATCACGGTCTCACGTATCCCCTGCTAACCGCTTCTCTCTGTGTAGCATTGTACATGCTCGCAATCACTCACATGCCGAATCGTATTTACTACAAGCAGCTCGCGCCATTGTCGCCATCGGAAATCGACAGTCGCACGCGCCAGCTCGCCGTGTACGCGTCGCTCGAACTGCTCTCGTTCGTTATGTTCTGCACGATTCTCGACCGCAAAGTGCGCTCTTCGTCGACCATTCAACTGCTCGCATTTGTGCTCCAAAAGAACGCACTCGTGGTCCACTCGACGCTCTTCATGTGGGTCTTTTACGTTCTCCAGATCTCATTCGAACACTTTGGTACGTTTTTCGTGCTTGCGTTGTGCATGACCTCTAGTCAACGCATCGCTGGTGTTAGGTGCCGACTATACGTTCCGATTCACGTGGCACCACAAGCGACTTCCGTAAGAACTGCCCACAAAATGGACTCAATTGAAGCTGAGACCCAAAGAACGAACATCATTCCTCCACTTCAACATAGGTCGGGAGTGATAGTCTATTCTGACGTCATTGACCACTCAATCACGCATGCCAGTTTCGCGCAGGAACTGCGCCATGTCGTCGTCCGGATCGCGCGCGAGCTCCATGAAGCTGGGTCGGGCCTTCACCACATCGGCGTCCCAGGCATAAAGCGTCCGGAGACTCTTTGTGTCACCGCGCGACACTGCAACGTAAACGATCGGACCGAAATCGAGCAACGCACGGACCGAGTCGTGTGCCCCGAGCCACTCGAGCAGCTCATCTTCAAGTCCGCACGGGCCAAACCATGGCGCGTAAGGAATGTCCCAGTCGACCTCACGGCACGCCTGGGGATAGTAGATCGCGAGCCAGAGCGCAGTCTCGTACTTGTGCGGCAGACAGGAGCGTTGGTTCCATGGGAAGGACGACGTGCTCAATAAGCCACTGCAGCATTGGCAGGTTTCCGCGGCAAGCCGCCGCAGTCCGGGCTCTTTCGAAGCTGAACCGGCCATCCACATTGGCAGGATCCAGTTGGCATCCGTCGATCTCGCAGCGAGGATGCGTACTCGCTGGCGTGTCTCGGAGCATCTCGAGCATCGCCATGTCGCCTTTATCAACAGCCATGAGGGCCCAGGACCAGCCACTTCCAAAGTATAGGTACGCGTCTTGCCATCGACGCCACGATGGAGCGCTGAGCGCCTAGTCAATGACCCACGGCGATGCTCTCGGATCCGTCAAGAACGGGTGAAGCGGCAATAGTTGCGGTGGATCCCCACGGAGGAGCGTTGGAATGTCGTCATGCTCTCGGTCGTTCCCGATCATCTCTTCGCGAGCGCCATTTTCACAACAGGCATTGACGACGAAGACGATGGCTTCGTTGCGCTTATGCTGTTTCACCGCGGCCCTCATGATGCCAACGGCGCTGAGTCGGCAGCTCGT
>JAADWR010000423.1:0-10621 GCA_023336345.1 Pythium inflatum | reverse complement strand
CCCCCCACCAGACTGGTGACCAGTGCCACCACTGAACGTTGGATCAGAAAATATGGCTGGTCTACTAGTGCTTCCATTGAACTGTACTGGAGCACCATTCTGCCCATTTGTACCACACTGCAGTGTGAGCCAGTGTGAGCCAGGCCCACGACGATCCTTGGAAACGACGTCTACTTATCATTTACGCTCGTTACATATAGAATCCTTACTTGCTTATGTCTGTACAGGCGCTGGGAGCCCAGCAAACACGTCATTGCCCAGCACACCAAGAGGCATCGTCGCCGAGTCGCGGTCCGATCCGCTGTTCTCATCGCCATCGACCTCGGGATCAAACTCGTCTTGGCCTTCCGTGGACGCATGAAGCGGCGGCAAGCCCGCAGCAGCGCGTGCCTTTTCTTCAGCTTCCATTTCCGCGAGGCGCTTCTTCGTAATGAACCGCCCGTCTTCGCCGCGCTTGCGGTTCTTGGCAATGTTGTGGCGCACAGGGTACGACGGCTTGTTGGACCAGTTGCGGTTCTCGCGCTTCTTGAGCCACCGCGCAATCTTCTCCTTCTTCTCTTCCGGGGAACAGGCCGGCGGATACGCTGGCATTGGCGGCGCTGTCGTCCACTTGCCGCTCATGCGGCCGCCAAACGCACCACCCTTGAGGTAGCCGTAGCCCATGCCGGCACCATAGTAGTCGTAGCCCATTTGTGCATAGCCCTGTTGCCCGTACGGCGCCATGCCGTAGGCAAACGCCGTTTGCTGCGGGTACGGACTGTACGCCATCGGCGTCTGTACTTGCTGGGCATAGTAAGCGTTCATGCCCATGCGCGAGTAGTCGCCTGCTGTCGCTGGTGCGTACCCCATCGCGTACCCTTGCGGTTGCATCGCATATGCCGTCGCGTGGGGCGTAGCGTACCCAATCTCAACCGGGTTTCCGTGGAGCATGGCGGCTTGCTGTTGCTGCTGCGGCGTCATCTGCGACTCGTCCATACCGGGGTGCTTTTGCATGAGGTTCACGCTGTTGCGGTTGCGCAGCGGCAAGTTGATTTGCGCCGTCGGCGTCGTGGCGTACGGCTGCACGCCCATGGTCTGCTGTTGGCCATAGACATTGTTGGTCGGTGTCGACGCTGCTGCTTGGGGCGTGTTCCACGACACAGAGCCTTGTGACTGGGACTCATACTCTTGCGACGTGCTTGCCATGGTCGAGTAGTCGCTCGTGACACTGGACTGGTTGTACGGCGTCGACGCATTGCCGTACGTTGCATAACCATTCGATGCATTCTGCTGGTTGTACTGTGCCGAGTACGACGGGCGCTCCGTGTCGTCTTGGTCATTGTCGTCGTGCGTCTGAAAATTCTCCGACAGTTCGTTAATGAGACTTTCAGGGAGCCAGTCACCGGTCGGGCGCTTTGCCGACGGATTCCGCAGCTCCTTGACGAGGAGCTCTTTCACGGCGTGGAAATCGCCCGTGTTCTGGTAATTTTCGAGCGCTTCTTGGAGCGCCGGTGAGTCGTTGTTGAGCAAGAGATCTTTCAAGTGGCCGCGGTCTTCGGCCGTAATGAGCCCTTGGTCACCGAGCGACTTGATCGCCGCCATTTTGCCCGAGATACTACGGTACCGCTTGGTCGTCTTGCGCGAGCCGCTCATGCCCATGATGTTGCCGCGCGGCGGGCCATTCGACGGCGCCGGTGCCGACGCCGACACTGACGCGGCATTGTACTGGTCATAGTCGTTCAACCGCGTCGTCGTCGCCATGGTCGTGAGCGCCGCCACCGCGCTCTGCTCGTGCGCGCCGTCCGTCACCGGCGCTTCAGTTTCAGCAGCTGCATCCGTTGGCTTCTTGTACTCTTCGCCGTTCAAACAGATTGCAAACTGGTCATTGTCGCGCACGCCAAAGCGGAGCGCGCGTGCATTGAGCTCCGCGACAATGCCTTGCGCGTCCGTTGGCAAGAGAAAGAGGCGCGCGCGCTTGATCGCGTCGGCGTCCGGCTCGTTCTCTTGCTTGGTCACGGCCATGATCATCATGCTCAAGACGCCGTTCCACGTGAGCGGCGGCGGCGGCAGCATGAGGAGCTCGCCGGGGCCTTCGCGCTCCGTTGCGCTGTCGTACAGCCGCACAAAGACGCGGGCGCCGGTCATACTACTAGAGAGGGAAGCGGGAGATACCGGTGCCGGTGGAAATACGGGAATGAGCGCACGGACGCTTAGACGTCCATGTAGCGATTGCCAGCTTGCCGATGAATGCTGAGGGCAGTTGAGGACGGCGCCCAGCTGGATCTTTCCAAGCGAGGACGATAAAATGCCGCGCAGTATCGAATATGAGAGTGATTTCGTGTGCAGTGTGCATGTATATTTACCTTCTCATGAACCAATGATGAGAGAATATGTATTATAGAGGTGTTTTGGCTGTGACGGAACCCAAGGGGGTTTGTGGAGGGGACAGCGCTGGCTCCAGAAATTCTCCCCTACCCGCGGAACCAACTTTGTGGTCCCTTACGCACTTTGAAGCAGTTTGTGGCGATGCGATTGGTCCACATGGCGGACGCGTCCGTGCTTGTACCAGTGGGTACACTCGGCGTCCGCTCCGTCCACAATCCACAATTGTGCGACCCCACGAAAGCCAAGAGATCGTCACGAGCCGTGCGGATGGCGAGACATGGGTAAGCAGCCTTGGCCACCCGATCGGTGTCTATGGAGAAATGCGCGCGCTGCGAGTGCGCACGCCATGGGACGACACGCCTCACGCTCTGTGACATTTCCCATAGAATGATCGACGCGACTGTCGCGCGCGCCCGCCGCGTCCAACGCTATCTGTGGCACGAGCCGAATCCACTTGTCCAGGTACTTGTTTTCTTATTTGTAGCCATATCCTGTGTGGACGCTAATGCTTTATGGAGATCTTTTACTTGCTCTTGGTCGTTGGCGGCTATGGCGCATTTCTGCTCACTGGACTGCCGCACCTCCCGAATGCGTTCCTCAGCGAATGGCACATGTACGTTTCTGCCTACAGTGATGCGATCGGCAACGGAGACTGACACGCTGTGTGTACAGCGGCGTGAGCTGCATTGTCGTGCTGTTGGCGATGCACAGCTTTATCCTCGCGTCCACGACGACTCCTGGCATCCTCACGCCGCGTACGTCGTGGGGTCTATGACAAAGAGCCAGCGCATGGCCTCACCTGCTTGTTGCTGTCGTTTGCGCAGAGACGATTCCGTTCTTTGACAACTATGCGCTCGATGGTGTGCTGTACGCCAAGGCAGAACGCAACTGCATTACGTGCAAGACGACCAAGATCGCGCGGTCGAAACACTGTGCGGTCTGTAACATCTGCGTCCCGCGGTTTGACCACCACTGCGTTTGGATCAACGCGTGCATTGGCGAGCGGAATCACCGCCACTTTCTCTACTACCTCGTCGTACGTTGTTGGTCTCCTCACGTGTTCACGTGGAAATGGCTGATCCGACGCTGTGTTTCTGTGTAGGCCAATGTTGTACTGTGCGCCTACGGCAGCTATGTGCTGTTCTACATTCTCTACGACGAGTTCCTGAGGCTCCACGACCAGCCATTTGTTGATGCCGAGAGCGGTCGCGTGGTCCAGGGTGTGCTACTTGTCGAGTTGCGGTTTTTGATCCACGCTGAATCCGTGCTCTTTGTGCTTTGGTCGCTCTGCGCACTCATGGGTACGATGTCGTCTTGGTGGGTCGTACCTCCCGTTCTCTCATGTCGTCCATGCTCTTGTAGGCCTTGCTGTCCTCGCTTTCTTCCTGTTCCATTGCTACCTCGTTGTGAACAACATGACAACGAACGAGTTCTTCAAGCGGCGAAGTCTTCGCGCCGCTTGGGCTGCGCAGCGGAAGCAGCGAGACGACATCCCAGCTCCACTCCTTCCGCATCCTTTTGCTCTCGGCAGAGCCGTGGACAACGTGAAGGAAGTGTTTTCTCCACGTTGTGATCAGAGGTTACGAGAGCACATTGCTCGGCGCGCCAAGGCCAAGGCGCCATGAGCAGTTGGTCTTGAAGGGAAAAAAATCGGAGCGTGAGCCCAACCTCAACCAACTCTCTTCAATGAAATGATTCGTTCTGTGTCAACAGCTGCATGATGACGACCACGCACGTTGGCAAACTTCAACACACACTGACTGTTGACTGCGTGTCCATCGCGGAGCCAATTGTAGCGCATGACGCCAACGTTTTGGCGCACGGAGAGGTCGTGACACCACGCGATATCCGAAGGCAGCTACTCGTAGTTGTTCAAATCCCCATCCAGGCGCCACCTGGAGACCTTGAAACGCGCGCAACACCGCCTCCGTGCTACACTCTAACGCTGCGACGGAGAACCAAGTAGTCCGACGCTGTATCGACCTGAAAGGGTTAACCCGTGAGGATCTTGAGTGACCTGGTCTCCCTGGCGTTGCCATAGGCCCACATGCGGTACAACCAACGCTGGTCGATCACTTTGGAACGATGCCTGGCGCAGTGGCGTCCGTTAAACGCGCATGGCCTGTTCTCACAGCAAGCCGCAAGTGGTTTACCGAGCCCCCGTCGCGCACATTCACAAGGGCCATTCCGATGGCCTTGCACACAGTATCTACATCGTCACACTTGCTCCTCGCTGGCTCCTCTAGCAGTCGATAGGCGTTTTCTGTTGGTTCTTTACGTTTTCGCCTTTATCCGGTTCTCTCAAGCTTGTGCTTCTTGGATGCTCGTCGCGCTGTGATGAGACGCGCCAGATTTCCTTGAATGGATCTCTTTGATGCGTCCAGAGAGGCCTGTGTTCGGGAGGCTGAACCACTTGGTACATGGTACCACTCAGAACTGCCTTCTCGATGAGAGAACCCAACTCAGTTCGCTGTAGTCGACAAGTGATTTGATGCGATTTAAGTATGGGATCCAGAGTCCAACGTCCAACGGTGTAGTGACATTGCTTTCGTACCCACACAAAACGAGACTGCCAGGCATTGAAAGCCGCGCACCACTTTGCAACTGTCTTCCAACCCAACCAGCCATCTGTATCATGTCCACCGCCGTCGTCCCGCGCCGCGCTGATCGCGACAAGCAGCGCGAGATCGAGCGCCGAGCGCGCAAGCGTCGTGCTGTACGTTCCCCGTTTGCATCGTAGGCTCCTATACAATAACTGAGACTGTGGGCTTCTATCAGGCCAATCTCGATCGTCTGCGCACCACCGTCGACGCACTCGAGAGTGCTGTGGTCGCATCCCAAACACTCGGCGACAACGACGCTGTGTGGGACGAGTTCTTGGATCCGGACACTGTGCGCATGCGCCAGTTTCTCCGTCTGTCGCTCGCGCTCACGGAAGAACTCAAGCGACTCGAGCGCGACAATGTGAAAATGACGTGTCTACTACGGGAAAAGCAATTGTCCATGCGTGTGATCGCTGGGATCCTTCAAGAGCGGGAGACCAACGACTGGGACGCCAAGGTTGAGCGCATGCGCCGGCAGTCGCAGCTCTACTTTCGACCGTGGACGCTCGACGAGTGCCAGGCCGAGATTGACGTGGCGCTCAAAGACTTGAATGCGTTTCAGTGGAGCACCGACAAGCAGTCAAGCGACACCAACTTTATGGGCTGGCGCGAGTCGCGACGTGTGGACCCTGCGCGTGGCGTGTTCCAGTTCCAATTCGACAAGACGTTTCGTGGAAGCGACATGATGCAGGCGGTCAAAGTCGGCTGGAAGTCGTACACCAACGCCAACTATTATCGCGAAGCGATCGTCGGCCCGCGGCTGCGGAGTACGCTCCACGTGCTCCAGCGCCTCGGACCGGATGTCGTGATTGTCAAGGTCATGCAGCGATTCCCGATGATCCACGTCGACGTCCACATCGTGTATCTCATCTGGCGTATTGAGACAGATCATGGCTTTTTACAGTGCGTCCGCTCGCTGTGCTGTCCCGAGCTCATCAAGCTGAGCGACGGAGCAAACGAGATGTGGCCACGCAACAGCATTTGGCTCGATTTCGAGTCGCTAGGCGAGGACTTTACGTTTCGCATGGGCGGCTCAATTGCCGGACGCGACGTGACATACTTGAATCAGTGGATGATGGCGGTCTTGGGCAGCGTGTTGCGAAGCGAACGATTGGCCACGGGACGGCAGTTGGTCTCAGCCGAAGACATCGGAACTCCGTGTAGATAGGTTGACCAGTACTGAAGTAGCGTAATTTCATACTGTCGATTGTCTCGAAAGTTCAGCAACGAGTGACGCACGACTGGCGAGTCGGTCGCAAAGTATGCGCTCGCGTACTGTATGCGACAGATGGTCCAGTTGAGAAGGATGCCACGGGACAGCTCGTATTTCGCAACGAGAACTCAGGTTCTGTCCGTAACCACGCTCGCGTGGCCGTGCTTCTGCTGTTTGTCAAGGCGATCGAGTGCGTTGGGCTGCTCCTTGGCTATATCGTGTTTCTTGTTTGGATTTCATGAGACCTGTATACCCATGATGGTTCATCGCGCACTTGATTGGAGTGGACCCAGGGACCCAACTCAGCTGCTTGTCTCGTGGACGGCGCCTTGTTTAAGTGGTCCTTCGATCAGGCATTTCGTACCCACATTCCGTGCAACACTAGTGCCATTCAATGTAGGAATGCAAACGTACTCTACCCACACTCGATGGAGTTTGCCAACGCAGTACTAGTAAACGCCACGCAGCATATTCCAATTGTCCTCGAACCGAATCGCCCATGTCGAATTCCATTGTTCCGAGCCGCTCGGATCGTGACAAGAACCGCGAGATCGAGCGCCGCGCCCGCCAGCGTCGAGCCGTACGTTCGTCCATAATTCCCAGCGTCTCACATCCGCTCAGCTGGGACTCTCTATGAACTGTATGTAGGCCAACCTCGATCGCATGCGCAGCACTGTCAGTACGCTGGAGAGTGCGGTGGTTGCGGCCCACACGATTGGCGACAATGACGCTGTGTGGGACGCATTCTTGGATCCTGACACCATACGCATGCGCCAGTTCCTCCGCCAGTCGTTCACGCTTACCGAGGAACTCAAGCGCCTCGAGCGCGAGAATCTGCGAATGACGAGTCTTCTCCGCGAGCACCAGCTCTCCACTCGTGTGATTGCCGGTATCGTCCAAGAACGGGAGACCAACGACTGGGACGCCAAGGTCGAGCGGCTTCATCGACAGTCGCAGCTGTACTTTCGCCCATGGACGCTAGACGAGTACCAAACCGAGATTGACGTGGCGCTGAAGGACCTCAATGCTTTTCAATGGAGCACAGACAAACAATCGAGTGACGCCAACTTCTTCGGTTGGCACGAGTCGCGGCGCATTGACCCTGCGCGTGGCGTGTTCCAGTTCCAATTCGACAAGACGTTTCGCGGAAGCGACATGATGCAGGCGGTCAAAGTCGGCTGGAAGTCGTACACTAACGCCAACTATTATCGCGAAGTGATCGTCGGCCCGCGGCTGCGGAGTACCCTCCACGTGCTCCAGCGCCTCGGACTGGATGCCGTGATTGTCAAGGTCATGCAGCGGTTCCCGATGATCCACGTCGACGTCCACATCGTGTTTCTGATCTGGCGCATGAAAACCGAGCGAGGGTACTTGCAGTGCGTCCGCTCGCTGTGCTGTCCCGAGCTCATCAAGCTCAGTGACGGACCGAACGAGCTGTGGGCGCAAAACAACCTGTGGCTCGATTTCGAGTCGCTCTCGGATGGCTTCACGTTTCGCCTAGGTGGCTCAATTGCCGGGCGTGACGCGACGTATCTGAGCGAGTGGATGATGGCGGTCTTGGGGAGCGTCTTGCGGAGCGAACGACTCGCGACAGGACGGCAATTGGTTCCAGCCGAAGGTGCCTGACATTCAAGGTTCATGGTCTCCGTTCCAATCAGGTCCATACATGTAGATATCTGAATCTATGCACTTCAATATTGGAATTTTAAGAACGGTGTGGATAGTAGTGCAAATGTGATCGACCCATGATGTTCACAAACGAACAGCGTGATGAGCTCGATTACGCCGTTCGACCGCGCCGTCCTACGTGAGCGCGAGCGTCAGAAGTACGCACGGCGCCAGGTTCGTTCGTCGTCTCTACTGCTTATCTACGCTTTCTGATGTCTGTGCATTGCTGTAGGCCCGGCTGGTCGCGATGCGCGAGACGCTCGTTGCGCTGGAGCGCGTCGTGCCTGTGATGCTAACGCTCGGAGACGATGACGACGTCAAGTGGGACGGATTCCTCGACGACTGCGCGATGCACGTGCGCTCGCTGATGCTCCAGACGCTCCAACTGACAAAAGACGCGATGGCGCTGCAGTCGACGCAGTGGCAGCTTCAGCGTTTGCTACGTGAACACCGCATTGCGTCGAGGGTCCTGGCTGGCTTGCTCAACTCCGCTGAAGCCGACAACTGGGAGGCGAGTGTCGACCACTGGCGCCGGCTCACGCGGAAATATTTCGCGCCGTGGACAAGGGAGCAGTCTCAGGCCGAGATGGATGCTGCGCTTGCCGAGATTGATAACATCCTGAAAGAGACAGAGACGCAGTCGAGCGGCGCGCACTTTCTCGGGTGGTACGATCGGCGACACATCGACGTGGCCCGTCGCAAACTCTCGTTTGTCTTCCACAGAGTTTTGCGGTTTCGACATGGCCGATTTTATCGAGAAGCTCTGGTATGTGTACACAACGGCCGAGGGGTTCCAGCGCAGTGTGATGGGCGAGCACGCCCGCGGGGCCGCCTACGTTGTACAGCAGCTCTCGCCGACCGCGTTTATAGTTCGGTGCGACGAGCGGTACCCGGAAATCGGCATCGACGTGCACTTGTTGTGCGTGTTTCGCGTCGACACGCGTGACGTCGCGGTCCTATGTCTCCGATCGATCCACGTCCCGGCACTGCAGACCGCCATCAATGGACCGACAGATCGATGGGGCTTGAACTGTATCTGGTTCAAGTGGGAGAAGTTGAGCGACGATGCGCGGGACTTTCGGCTCTATGCGGGGGGCTACATGGCTGAAAGGGAGCTCGAGTACGCGAATCGCTGGCTCGTCGAAGTGCTTGCGTCTGTCATTCGAGGGGAACAGTGGATCGCTAAACGACCGCTCTTGGCTCGGCGCTAGCCTGGGGAGTACAAGGTCAATTCATCATGGTTGGTACTCGAGAATGTGCTCGAATACGCTCAGCTTTATGAACGACCTCTAAATGATTAATACATACGTTCGAGCGACAGGCCGAACTGTGAAGGGGCTGGATGTTTCGCAAAGCGCCGAGTGGCGGTGATAATGCGACGGACGATAGGGAATTCCAATCCACAAAAGCGATCCGTTGCGCGCCTCATTCGCACACACGTCACATATGTAGCCATCTGACCCTAAAGTGAAATCCAAATTTCCATCAATCAGCGAGCTCCAATAGCGTTGACCGAAAAACCCTTCTGACTGGACTGTCGGACCTATTAAAACCTCACTTGAGGTTCTTTCGTGAAGTGTTCATTCTCGATTTTGCCAGCAAGGGATGGCTCGGAAATGGTTCCAGCTCGTGGGCGAGGACGGCAAGGCGCTGACCTCGGCTGCTGCTGCATCCGTGGATATCGAAGATGTTGATGCTCTGCGGGATGCGGTGAAGCTCGAGTGTCCGAACGCTCTCGCGAATATTGATGCGGCTGATCTCACAGTGTTCGAGAACCGTGCGAAGTACCATGCGAAAGAACCTCTGACTCGAGGCTCATCAATCGAGGCGTTTGGGCCATCAGCGAATGAAGCACTCATTGTGGTCCTTCGGGGATGACGGTAGGTTATTTGTTTTTTTGCGCACGTGCCATTTCTGATCGATAACGTGTTTTGGTGAAGGCAGTCGCTTCATGCCATTTTATCTCTCATTGCTGCAGTGCTTTGTGCCGTCATCAAGATCTTTGGAGAAGATCCAGAAGACGAAGGAAGATGTCTAAGTACTGGCGCTCACGTGTGGATATGCTACATGACCGGGATGAACCCATACCATCGGTGGTCCGGATCGTCGAGGAAGTCCACCTACCGGCGCAAAATGAGCGCCCGGATTTGCCTCTCCCGCCCTCATATCAAACATACAAGTTCGTGGAATCAAGCGTGAACCGTCTCCACCGAAGCGCTGGAAGATGATGAGACGACGTCATTAGACGACACCAAGAACGAAATGATCAATGTGTCTCAGTCGATTGGCGAAGCTCTTTCCGATGATGGACTCAACCTGCCAACTTGTCTCTGGACTTGGTGAACACCTTCGAATCCAACCAGTCCGGTGTAATGGACTTTTCCGTCGGAAAGCTACTTCAGTCCATGGCACTGCATTTAGAATGGCAGTGCCATTGAATGCCATAAATGGCAGCATTCCTCACCAGTCCCCTGTCACAGTCGATCAGACCTGGAGTCAATAAAACCGCAGAATCGCAATTCTGAGATCAAAACGATTCCAATTCTTACCATGTCTGTTGATTCTGATACGGTTTGCAGGAGGCGTGTGGAAAGGGCTGTCATCAGAACGGTCTGGTTCGATCGGTAGGGAATATTGCTAGGCAGAGTTACTGGCGTCTTGATGGTCTTGTCGTTAGCGAGCAAAATGGAAAGTGCGTCATTCAGTTAGAGTCCTCGAACTGCACGAGGAGATCCCTCTCACTACACTGTCTACACTGTTCTAGATCGAACGT
>JAADWR010000422.1:0-10624 GCA_023336345.1 Pythium inflatum | reverse complement strand
GACATCGTACTGGACACGACGCCTAGAGTTCACCACCAGATCCGTACAAGTGCTTCATTGGGATGGGTACATAAATCCTTGTTCCAGTGATCAAGGAGAGGCAACCGGAGCTAGGTAGTCAGAGTTCGTGCGGTGTCCTGGCCCGCACTGGTCAAGAAAGCTCACTACGCCCATCAACAGTGACATACGGTTTTCAAGGGTCATATTATCGTGGTTATGCAGGAACAGCCATATCCAACGAGGTATGCAAGGCCGACAAACAGACCGACCGATGATATGCAGCGCTGCTCTTCTTCTCTCGTTCACTCGTTAGTTGGCCGGGAGACCGACCGCCTGGACACCAGCCGCCGCTGCAATGAGCGTGACCGTCGTGACTCCAGCACCGGCACCACCTCCCATGGCCGACACACCAGCGCTCGTGCCTGTCTTGGCCGTCGTCGGCGACGGTGCGTTTGTCGGGGCAGTCGAGGGATTGGGTGCGGGGGCGTCGCTCGGCGCCGGCGCCGGCGGCTCCGTCGGCTTCGGCTTGATAGCGTAGATCGAGCGGCACGTCGTACCACTGGCAGTCGAGTCAAGCGCGAGGTGGGTGCTGTTGAGCGCTTCGAACGCGTAGGTCACGGTCGCGTCGGCCCCGGTCGCTTTGCTGCCGTCGTCGCTCACGTACGCCGTTGTGTTCGTGCACTTGCAGGGTGCTTCCGCTGTAAAAGGGACCTGTGGGCGCGCGACCTGGATCGTGTCGCCTTGCGGCGTGGTCAAAGCAAACTCGGCCGCGCAGCGGTAGCCACAAGCGGTCGGCGTGTAGCAGTCGGTACTGTTGGGCGTCACGGTCTGGCGCGTGTACGTCTCTTCGATAAATGAGCTCGAGAAGTTTGCAATCGAGTACGTGGACTTGCACGCGGTCGCAGAGTCGGTGAAGTCGATGTACATGGGATCGGTCTTGGTCTCAAACACGACGTTCATGAGCGTCGTGGGGTTGGCAGCGTGTGTGCTGTCCGTCAACATGGTCGTGACCGAGGCACACGGCGAAGCGCAGTTGGCGCCAATCTGCGGCACAAACACGGCCGTGCCGTCCTTCATACCCATCTTGTAGCTCTTGGCGCAGCGGTTGGCGCACTTGGACAAGTCAGTCTCGCAGTGGTCGCCGGCGAGACTCGAGCGCGTGTACGTCTTGGTGGGTGGCGCGTAGCAGCCCCAGTCGTCGACCTTGTACTGCAACGGGCACTTCTTCGTCGGCTCCGTGCACGTAAACGTCACCGTGACATCCGACGTGACATCCGACGTGCCGACCGGATCGGCGTACTCAGCGTAGCAGCCATCGACTTTGCCACCTGCCGTGGGCGTAAGGCCGTTGTTAAACGCGACCGTGATGCCCTTACCAACGACGGCAAGACCCTTGGGGTAGGCGAACTGGCCAGCATCACACTTCTTGGTGTTGTCCTTCGCGAGCACAAAGCTCCCGCCTTTGGCGATGGTCTGGTCGATGGCGCCCGTCGTAATCGTCTTGGCACATGTCGGCATCGTGCACTTCCACTCGGGATTCGTCTGGATATCGCACGATGTGGTCTTGCAAGCCACCGTGACTGGGAGATTCGCCATCAATGTGGTGGGTTCGGCAGGAACCTGGCCATACTCATAGTAGCATGCACCTTCGCTAGACGTGGACCCGGTCGCAGCAACACCATTGAACTTGGTCGTAAAGGCCTTCGCCGTTCGCGATCCGACCTTGAAGCTCTTGAGGTAGTTGAATGATCCGTCCATACAGGCATCTGGGGTCACTTTCAATTCAGTCGCCTGGAGCACATTATTATTTTCGGTGCAACCATCGTCGACGCACTCCCGCGGGCACCAACTGTCATCGCGCTGGCACGTCCACGTCGCGTCGTACTTGATCGCACAAGCGGCCGAACCCGTGCAAGCAACCTGGGCGGTGAGGTCTGCGGTGAGCACTTCGGTCTTGCCAACATTTTCGTAGGTCCACCAGCATTTACCCTGGTTAACACCGTTGTTTTTCTGGTCGGTTGCCGTCGCCGGCGTCGAAAGAGCAGCTCCGCTGTTCGTGAATGTGACCGCCACGCCGTCTCCGTTGGCCGCGCTAACCGCCAGGGCGCTAAGGTAATGGGACTTGCCTCCGGGACACACCTTGGTTGGAGGAGGGATCGTGAAATTTCCACTGGCAGGAACATTTCCGTCCTTGCAGGTATCAGCCGTGCACAAACCCTTACAGGACGGGGGCTTGCACTCCCACGAATCAACTTTGTACTGGACGTAGCACGGCTTCGTATTGTCCTTGCACTTAACCGTCACCGTCATGTCGGCAGTAATCGCGGATGTCCCGATGGGGTCGGCGCCGTAGGCATAGTAGCAGTCGCCCGACGAATCCGTTGCCGTCGGCGTGACGCCGGTGAATGAGACGCTGATGTATGACTTGAACTTGGCTCCGATGACGAGATTCTTGGGGTACGCAAACTGCTTATCTGGACAAGTTGAGCCCTTAGTGAGGACCAATGAGCTGCCGGATTCCGTGCCACTATCGAGACTCTTCGTGGTACACCCCGTCGCGCACGTCTTATCACACTTCAGCGCATCACAAGCCCACTCGGGTTTGGCTTGGATTACACAAGGTGCAGTAGCCGGGGCACAGGTCACCGTCGCCTTGACGTTGTCCGCGAGGGTCCCGAGGTCCGGAACGCCATACTCAAAGTAGCAAGCACCCGTCATTGGGTCGGTTGAGGCAGCAGTCGGCTGGGTTACTCCAGAGTAGACAACTGCGATATCCTTCTTGGACTTCGAGCCGACCTTGAGGCTCTTGAGGTAGTTGAACGTTGGGCACTCGTCCGTGGTTTTCAACACGACATTTGTGTTGGCAGCAATCGTCTGGTCCGTCCCATCCACCTCCAACGGACACAACGCATCGTCGCGCTGGCACTTCCACGTCGCGTCGACCTTGAAATCACAACTACCCTGCGAGCTCTGACAAGTAATCTCCGCTTTAACGTCGTTGGAGAGCGTCGCGTCTCTCCCGACATTCGTGTACGTCCACCCGCAGTAGTCGGTAGCCTTTACGCCATTCGTCTTCTTCTCGTCTGGTGTCGGCACTGGCGACAAAGGTGCATCCCCGTCTTTGAAGGCGACGACGACGCCCTTTCCATCGGCCGCGCTGACCTTGAGCGACGTGAGGTACTGATTCTTGCCCGACGGACACGGACTCGGGGCCTGCGGAGCAGCAAGTGTCACCGTCTTACCAGCGGACGTGATCGACTTGGGCGTGCACGTATCCGCCGTGCACAACGACTGACACTTCGGCGCAAAGCACTCCCACGAGTCCACCTTGTACTGGAATGTGCATGGCTGGTGCGTGTCCTTGCACTTGACCGTCGCCGTGACATGCTCCACGACCGGCGACGTGCCAACAGGATTGGCGCCGTATGCAAAGTAGCAGTTGTTCCACGCGAAGGTCGGATTCGGCTTGAGACCATTGTTGAACGTGACGGCAACATTGTGGGCAGCGTACTTGCCGCCGACAACGAGATTCTTGGGATACGCAATTTGGCCCTGGTCACACGAGATGTCGTCGGGCTTGTTGATGACAAAGCTGGACGTGTCATCATCAGAGGCGGCGGTGAGAACTTGGTCGGTACCACCCGTTACAACTGCGGCACACTTCGGCGCATCACAGCCCCACACTGGTTTCGCTTGGACCACACAACCTCCTTCATCGTTACAGGTCACAATGGCCGTCACGTCCTTCGCCAGGTTGGAAAGAGTAGCAGGGGCTTGGCCATATTCGTAGTAGCACGTGCCGACTTTGGTGCCCGCGTCGGCGGTGGGAATCGTAGCGCCTTCGTAAGCAACCGTGAAGGCTGACTGCGCTCGTGAACCAAGCTTGAGGCTCTTGAGGTAGCTAAAGTGTCCGTCCGGGCAGGAGTCTGGGTTTGTCAGAATCCACGTCTCGTCCTTGACCAGGGACTTGGCAATGCTGCTGGTATCGCCGACCAAATGTGTAGCGCACGGCTGACACGCCCACGTCGCGGCGTACTTGACTGCACAAGTAGTCACACTGCCTGCGCACGATACGGCGAACTTGACGTCATTGCCGAGCAAAGGGGTTTTCCCGACATCCGCGTACGTCAAATAGCACGTATCTGGTCCACTTCCAACGAGTGCCGAGGCGGTTGGCGACGCGGTAACATCTGTTGTTCCTTGCTTGAACGCGACAGTAATGCCGACATTGCTGACGGAGCTGATCTTCAAAGCGCTGAGGTACTGCTTGCCGTAGCCACACGTACCAGGGGCCGTGATGGTTACTGGCGTTTCGATGTCCAGGTCCTTGCAGGAAGTCGAGCTTTCCGTGCACAACTTGGAACATTCCGTCCCGGTTGCATGCGCCGCATGCGGCGCATGCACCGCGACCACAATCGCAACCGCGAAGAGCGGCGAGCAGACCTTCATCTTCGACACTGGGCGTGAGGCTGTAGAATCGACGACTCGGGGCTGGAAACGTTGCACTTCTCTTCGACAAAGCCGATTCGAAAGTGAGAACAACAGCGGGATCACTCAGAGGCCACCCATCCATGCATGCGCCAACGGTCGCTGCCGTGAAGGGTCGAGGCCTTGCGAAAGCGTGGAGGGTTTCGAAGCGACCCTCTGGCGAGGCGTATCTAACCCGAGGCGTCGCGACATTGGCAACAAGATCCAAATTCCTCAATACTGGCGTCTGCAACGCTAAAGTTACCACACGTCGGGTTGTGCAAGAGGTATTGCTGCTTTTTCTGGCCAATAATCCCACAACCGTATCCAGTAACGGACCGAAAAATCTCAAATTATCGCACAGCAGTATCCACAAAAAGCCCATTAATCGGACGCTCATTGGCCACTCGAAATACCGTTTTTGGAGTTGGAGTTTCGATTTTCGTGAAGAGTCGCCATTGGATTCTGCCAACAGGCGGCGTAAGCTTTCGATCGATTTTGGCTCGCGTTTCCTTTAGACCTCGAAGCAGTCGTTACACAATCTTCCTTCCACAAACACGCTGCTTCTGGAGCCACCAACGGCTCGGAAAGCACGCCCCTTGCATTGGAATATACCGGTATGTGGAGGTTCCTTCTGGCGTATCGTGTGTGGGCCACACGAGGTCTCCTGACGCTGCCCATTGCCGACGCCAGCAAACACTGTGGACTAGATCCACGTGCTCTAGTACACGAATATACATACGCTCGATCGCTTGGACTAATTCATCACGATGCCGACTGGCAACCAGCGACACGCCGCATGATTTAGCACCGCTAGTTGCGATAGCCCTACGCGAAAACACCCCGAGTGTCGCCGGCGTGTCGCTGGTTTCCATGGGGAAACTTCAACAACCTCGCTGGAAGGTTGACGTTTCCACTAAGTAAAGGTTAACCAAATTCTCAAGTCAACTTATGCGGGCCGGTCGACGAGCGGTTAACTCTAATAACGTATTGCAGTAGATATGCGATTGTTCAAAATGCAACATGAATTGAAACGATATCGACGCTACACCTCTCCATCAAATCTATACGAGTCTACGTCATCTCCTCAATACTTAGAAATACTTGCGCATCGTCCGCTGGCGCTGCTTGTAGTGCGTCGTACAGAAATTGTCCGAATGCACTGGACGCGAGGGGAGTTCAATGAAGTCTCTCCGAGTGTGCGACTCTGGGTTTTCTGGATTCTCAATGCCAAGAAACGTGGGGGGCTGTCGAGAGACCCACAGGCTTCATGCGTCCATCGAACTGAATTCCACTGAGAAGCGAGCGGTCCAGAGCGACACGTTCACCCAATTCCCATTCCCACGTGGGCCATGGTTTTGTGGACACCCTTTCAGCTCGCAGAACATGCGAAAAAGTGATTATGGGTCCATTCCGTATCCTTTTTCAGTATCTAGGACTCTAGTCACAGGCCATTGACTCGTAATATACTGTCTTAACGACCATGTGGAGACAAACCGTGACTGCTCACAATACTCACACCTCATGGCGTGACGGCAAAAATTGTCTTGGCGCTGAGCAACTGCGAAACTCGGTGACGTCAACCAACGTGACGGAGACATTTCTTATCCCCACCTGCATGCTCAACAGGTGGCGCGGACGTGGCGTCCCACACGTTGGCTCGTGCGCGCTTCAAGTCATTGCGGTCATGCGTGCGGTTAGGCGCCCGGACGCCACAGCTTCAATGGCAGGCCGATACGAACGAAGTGAGGCCTTGTTAGCCTTTCACGTGATAGCGATACATACTTTTCGGTCGAGTCCTGCGGTGCTCCTCACAAAAGAGTTCACTGCCACTACGCCATCGCAGTGGTCAGAGTCTCTTGTCGGCTGAATGCCGATGAGCCCGCTTGCGTTTGCGGCCTGTCGCCACTGTATGAGTCGGTTTGAACGGATCCAACATTACGAGTTGGTGGTGAGAGCACACGCGTGTGCTTTCCGGGGACTGTTGTTCTCAAGGTATCTGTTGACTGGCAACGACTTTGATCAGGCGTTCTTGTGCGTGACCGGCATGCGGGAACTCATGAAGGCGCCTCAACTCGAGCGTATCCTCGGCTTCATGTGTCAGATCCGTACGCCAGTAGAACGCTCTCGCGTTTGTTGGCACGTGTGTCGTGGACACTTGGGACCCGCAAGCATGGCAACGTGTGCGATTGCCAAGAGTGGTGTTTATCGGAGACCGTGAACTCCCACGTCGACAGCACGATACACTCTTTGTTTTGAGCTTTCGTTTCATTCCCGGGTTCTCTCGGTACAACATGGCACTGCTGCAGAACGTCACTACAAAGCAGGAGTGATATGTAGCCATTCTCACACTGGTGTTCGAGTTGGATTTGCCATCCAAAGCTTGCAAACGTCCCAAGTGGATGGCGTGAGTCATAATCTCCATAAAAACGCGGTACTGGTAGTACAGTACAGAACACTTGAAGCTGCTCAAGACCACTCATCCATTGCGAGATGAGGAAATTTGAGGCGCAAATGGCGTCACACAACGCGCAACCTTTCTATCGTGGAGCTACAGTACTCAATAGCCTACGGTATTCCCCGTGCCCCCAGTTGCCGCGACTGGGGGCACGGGGAATGGGACTGCGTGGGAGTGGAAAAAGGAAGCCGGACCGGATCCCTCGAACACCACGTTATGGCGCAGCTGGCGGACACTTTCGAACGTTGCTGGCACGTTCAGACGAAAACCATAGACCCACAGAGCAAATCCAAACAACAACGGGATCCTGCCACACAATCCGCGACGCGTGAGACTAAAGATGGATGGCTGAAAGGCTCAACATCTTCCAGAGTATTGAAAAAGTATCTCGGAGCAAGTTCAACAACTGATTTAGTCGCTGCACGGTCATGCTGTACATAGCTAGTCCAATGATATGTCCAGATAGATACCTTTGGCACACCGCAACGCATGGCTTGGAAGTGCCCCATCGAGAACTTCCAGTCTTCCGCTCACTCATCAATCGCACACGAAGCCACGCAGCTGTGCAGCGCATCGTGAGCTCTTTACGGGAACCTGAGCCGCTAGCCACACCGAAGTGTCACACCGTTGGCGTCACCGACAGCTCCTCCGAACGCGCAACTGCGCAACGCGAAGATCGGGAAACTGGCGAACGACGACCGACGTTTGGTCCTTGAAGGGCTTTGATGTTGAGAGTCATGCTGAATCTAATGGCGCTATCCGCATGAGCTTGGCACTGGCAGCCAGCGCATTGCAGACGGACGATTCGACGAGAAGTGCACGGCTGAACGCTCGCAGTCATCACGGATTCGTGGAAAACTCTTTCATGCACAAAGCTTGGTGAGCTATGAGCGCTTGCATGCGTGTCTGCTATCTTGCGTGAGCTCCTGGATCGAACCTCAACGTGGATAACCATAGAGCAGCGCTGCTGACGAGTGTTCTTCCCACTGTGGTGCCCTTGGGAAACGCGCTGCAGCGCGTTCGTGGTACAGCCTCCTTTGATGACCGTCTCTGCAGATGTTGGATACGTCATGTCGCTCACGGACACGAGCGTTCTCCTGTCTTCTACGTTTGCACTGTTGACTGCTCCCCTTCGTCGTGCACGGTCATCAACGCTGTCTCACTCACTATGGAGCGTGCCTAAGAAACTTGGCTCTGACTTCAGGTCAATATCATGAGCAGCATCGCGATATGCGATGAATGGGGATACTAGATTGTTTTCTTATGCCGGCCGCAAGGGCAGCGCAACAATCAACATACATAGGCGTAGATGGCCTCCACGCTTCACCACAGTTAGTCTTCCTTCTTCTAGGCTTGTTTTGCCGCACTGCGTACACGCTGCTTGTGATGCGTAGTGCAGTAGTTGTCGGTGCGTTCATATGCCGGTCGTGAGCATCCGTCGACTTGGCACCGCTTGCCGCCGCCGTGGGCCCAGCAAAACCCGTGCGAGACCGCAATGGTCTCACAGTCGTCGTACGAACAGATCGTGCCACCGCCATGGGACCAACACACACCCTTGGACTTGGCGCGATTGATACACTCGGCGACCTTGCACTTGACGCTGCCACCATGGCGCCAGCACTTGCGCGCGTGCTTGGCGCGGCTCGTGCAGCCTTCGACGATGCAAAACTTGCTGCCTTTCTTGGGGTCTGGACTCGCCGGCTTGGTCGGTTGCTCCTGCGCGCCTGTGAGTGACACGCGCCGCCGCTTGGCCACAGATGGCAGCGGTGTCGTGAGCTCGTGGTCCGACTCGGTATCTGATCCGGACGACTCGTTCGGTGGGCGGTCGAGAATGAACGCGAGCGAGGCCTTGTGCTGGGACGGCTTGGTGTCCATGACAGTCGCGAGCCACTGACACTGACGTGCCGGTGATGACGCAAAGCGTTTGTGATCGTACTCGGTGTTGGCATCGTGGGAGCTGGATCCCACTGGAAAGAGCGAGAACGGTGGGGCCATGGTTTGTATTTTGTATGGAGTAGCGCGACGATCGGGATATTCGTAAATGACAGCACCTCGTGGTGGATGCTGTCCAGAAGACCGGGTGGAAGATAGACCGGACAGATCAAATTGACTTGGAAAGAAGAGAAAAAAGAGAGTGAAGCTGACGTGCGCGGTTTCTGTAGCACAGCGCCGAACGGAACGGACGCGCGCGTCTAAACCGCTCCCGCTCTTCGGCGCTGCTGTGATACCGATGGCCAAGCTTGCACCGAAAGGCGATGCGGAGGTTTGGGTGACGGCGTGTCACTTGGAAGAGAGCGCGATGGCCGTTTCGATTCGACTGAGATTGCGGGGAGTGGCCTGTCGGCGTCGCACTGTGATCGGAGCGGGAGGAAGATGTGGTGGAGAGGGTCAAGGTTACGAGCGGATTTGGAAGCGGTACCCCGATTGGATAAACCCAAAGCGACCGCTCAGTCAGCTGGTGGTTACATTCCAGCAGCAGGAAAGGGAGGTCGGGTACGCCGTGAGAAGCAGTGTCCGATCGTAGATGTGACGCGCCCTTGGCTGATTTCCGTCCGATCCAGTTGGGCAAAAAACAGACACAGTTGGATTCGTCAACCCAAGTGATGAGAGATCCGGAGCAGCCTTTCCCCCATTCGGTGGTGACGCGCTGCTCGATTTGTGGGTGTTAGACGCCGATGCTGGCGCCCCGAAATCTACTGTGCAACGCAATGCCCACGACACTGACGGCGTCATCCCACATGGGGTCAGTGCGTACTCGAAGTAATTCTGATAACCAGTCGGACATATGGGTTTGCAAGCATTATTGTTGGTTGCGTGCTGGAATTCAGAGAGAGCATGGAGGAGGAGATGATGACTGCAATAAAATCGTAGAGAAGCTACTTCGCCTCAAACACGGTACAAAATGAACCCTTGCGTTCTCCAGTACTGTATGTACACGGCGCACCCACCGCGCACCGTAGAAGATGTACGTATCGACCTGTATGAAAGGCAGGATCTTGGTGAGTTTCATGACTTGTCACGCTGATGCCATGCGTTGGGGTGATATGTTTGAAGCTGCAAAGACTGCTCCAGTGTCACGAAATTTTCGTTGTCAGCTCCGGATCTCACGAGAATTGTGGTAACCCTGACCCGCTTCAACAACACCGGCAAAGGACAATAGATGTTCTCTGCGTGTTGTTCTTGTCGTTATTCTCGATAAACTTTGGACTCAACACCCGAATGCGGCACTTTCCACTCGTCCTCTATTGCTTCGTGGATGCGCATTCACAGTGCGTTCACAACCTTGTCGTTCCAAGGCGCCCATAATCGACGCCTCGGGAAAGGAATGCATTTGGCGTTCCACATCGTCGGCGCAGGATCTCAGACTGTTGAGTGGAACTCTATCGAATCCTGATGTGTTGAATAGTCAGCCCACGATGGCCTGACAGCGTCCAGAGTCGAATGATCGACAATCCTTTCCGATGGCGTGGGACAACAATCCATCCCTTGCGGCGTGATTGCTAACAGCTTGGCGGCAAGCATGCGCGAGCATTTCGAATGCTGCAGGATGCAGTATGGAGCCTACGGGATTCAAAGGTATTCTACGTGGTTGTTCTCCCGAGCCAGCTTGAATCGAAACCCACTGATTTCTGCTTTTCGACCTTGGGTTCGATTTTCGAGCCTCAAATTCATTGGCGGCGTCATCATGATGTCCCACGG
>JAADWR010000421.1:0-10625 GCA_023336345.1 Pythium inflatum | reverse complement strand
CTTCATTTTTGGATATCACTGGACTGAAGTTGGAGAGATTATCCTGCGACGACATCTCGAAGATCCCACGGGCATTCACGAGCGTCCGAACCTTCATGCGCGCTTGAATGACAAACCGGCTTGAGTCGACCCCAGCAACCACGACAAACCGAATGACCGCAAGGTTTCAGGACAACGACTGGATCGGCGTCGTAACATATGCGGCAGACTGCATCAATAGCATCAACCTCCATGTTGGAAGATGACAGTCCTCCGTCCTCCGCTTTCACCTCCTCCAACAATGAAGCGTCGAACGTACCAACCAGACTTTGTCGTCGTCGCCTTCGAACGGATGACGGACTTTCGTCGCCGTCGCATCTTCGCCGCTTTGCATTACTAGGCGAGCGGACATCACCAACCGCAAGTTGTGCTGCATCCTTAGACTTCGCACGTACATCTTCCAAGCTTGGTAGAGTAAGACTTCGCCGACGATGAGACCGATTATTCGAGAAGTTGGCGCTACTGGAAGTTGACGCAGTCATCGGTCTTGACAGTCGCTCAATTAAAGTTGCCGTCCGAATCTTGAGGTCTGTGCTTGCCTCAGCCAGCACTTTGCTATCCACCACGTCACGCCAGTTCAACTTGTCTTCGTTTGTGGGGAGAGGCATTGCTTGCCACCGTGCTAACAGCGAAGCATTGACAAGCACACTCTGGCGGACGTCAACTCCGAGCATTTCCAATTCTTCGTCAGAGCTAACGGTCGACGGAGATAATGCGGGAAGTTCTTGTGGATGGCTGTGTGCCTCGTCTCGCGGCGAGTTTTGCCGATTGTTGATGGTGGAAGTACGTCTGGGTTCAAACATGCGTATGACGGGATGAGCCTCGGGTTGCTCAGCCTCAACGAACTCCATATACCGCTCTTGATATGAGTTCGATGGAATGGGCTTTAGTGTGACAGTGTCGGTGTACTCGATGGTGTCATTCCGACCTTGTCCGCATCGTGCTCGAGTGTGCAGCTGGCGCTGGTGTTCACTCAAAGCCCAATCGTGTCTGAGCTTCTCCATCTTTTGGAAAAGAACGCCACCCAAACGCGTTTTATATGCCGGGTCAGTCGAGAAGTTGGGTATCCGTGTGGACAAGGGGCCGATATGGTATTCAGTGGAAGAGTGTACCTGATCAAAATACGAAGTACGATGTAAGTAACCATACAAAATATGGCATCGTCGCACACATGAGGAGTCACCTGCTGTGCAATCGCGATGGCCTCTGCACTTTCACTTTCGACCTGGACGTAGCGGCGGATCAGCTCCCGGTGCACATTTTGGAAACTGCTCGGATCCCCTGATATCGCTGCTGTCGCTGTCGAGGTGGCTGTCAAGACAACGATCGGACTACTCTGAGGCGTTTGCTCGCGTGAACTCGGGCTTGAAGATCGCGATGATGTACGGCTACGAGGTGCAGCAGGGAGTGCGGCAGGGGGAGGTAGTGCAGCAACTGGCTGGTGGGGCGACTCGATTGTGAACACGTCTTCCACTTGCTGGCGATTAAACGCTTCGAGTAGCTCGTCCCGATTCCTCGGACCGAAATATGGTCCTATGAACAAGGTACACATGAAACCTCCAATGTTAAGCATTGCAGGAGCGAGGAAACGTACCAGGCATAAATGCAAGTTCGAACCGTGTGCCACTGCGCAGAGTAAACGTGATTCCCTGGACAGTGTTCTGTACGCTCGTCTCCTTGGCATCCAAGATATCATCCATACTGAGAAATACAGTCGCAGTCGACTTCTTGCTCCCACTCGGCGTCTTCAGCGCGTCTCGCCTGTCCAGCAACGGCAGTCTATCGCCCATTAGCCATTCGCATTCGCTCTCTCCCACATCATGTACATCAGCGCCTTACCGGTTCGTAATATCCTGGAACTCCTTTTTTCGCTTGGCCTGAGCGTTCGAATCTGACGCTTGCGCTTGGACCCACAGCACACCGCCGTCTTCCATTCGCCCCGTGCTTTCCGATCGTCCGCGTCCCACGAGAAACGCTGATCCGAGCCCGCCGTCGACGTGTATGCCGTCAAACTTGGCCGCAATGTGGTGATACTCTTTTGCGTGCCGTCCTGACCCGCGACGAAACTCGTTCAGGCGGCGCTCGGACCACCAGTAGCGGCTCATGGCCGCGACATCCAGTCGCTTGGCTTCTACAGGTGCGCTGGCGACCGGAGCGGCGGCGTTCGACGCACCGTTCGATGGCGCAGCGCGTGCGCGCGAATCGAACATGTCGGAGAGCGCGCCAAAGCCGAAAATGTCGTCGTCATCCTCCATCGCGGCGCCTTCGTTTCCCTTTGCGGGGTTTCCGTTTCCCCTGCGGCTGAAAATGAGAGCGACAGGGGTTCGCGCGCGCCAAAACCCGACTCGGACTGGTGTGAGTGGTTTGAATTTCAAACGCGGAATGAGAGAGGCATCTGGTTTCATAGGTTATAATTAAACAGAGTATTGAGATGTTGTTTCGCACAATATCATGAATTAATTTTAACATTGTATCGTATATCGAGATACTTCGTTGTAACCGATACCGTGGGGACGTTACGAACTAAATGTACCCAATTGAGAAGGAAAGGATCTCGACCGCCGAGTCGGCGCTCCCACTCGTGCGCGACGCCATGGAAGAAGGGAGATGCGAACAGAAGGAAGTGATTGCCATGGTAGTTCTGTATTTACATAAAACTAGGAGCTGATGCTCTAATACGTTATTGTCGCTGGGTACTGGACAGTGTAGCGCGATGTCGGATCGACATTGTACTTGCGCACATTCTTCTGGAGATCTTCGCGTTGGAACCCCGAAATGTGCTGCATGATGCGGTAGCCGAGCTCGCGGTCCGCGAGGATCTGTTCGTCCGACTGCTTGCCAATCTGTGACACCATCCAACAGGCGTCCATGGCACCGAGGAAACCACGACATGTACCAAGACCTTCGGGCCAGAACGGCTCCATGAGCGCATCGCCAATGAGGCCGACGTACAGCTTCTTGCCGCGCGACGAGAGGACGTTCGCCGCCTGAGCAGCACGCGTGCGCGTGCTGAAGTCGAAGAGCCGCACACGCGCGAACTCGGACTTTTGCGGGATCTCAAAGAAGTTGATGATACGGCTGACGTAGTCGTTGAGTGCGCCAGGGTCAATGTTGTCGACACCAACGAGGTCTGAGACACTCGGGTAGTTGATCTTGAGCACACCTTGCTGCAAGAGGTTGTTGCGCTTCGGCGTCATGACAATGTAGTGGTACTCGCCGCGGTAGTACACAACGTTCTCCAAGTCGATACCAATGTCGCGCATCTTGGCAAACATCCGCTGCTTGAACTGAATGGTCCACGAGAACTCGTTCACCTTCTTCTCCTCGTTCGTGCCCAAGTTGGGGAAGTAGCACACGAGACCGATGGCCTCCTTGCGGCTGAAAACGAAGCGCTTGATACCAGCGTGGGCACTGAGCTTGTCCTTGGTACCACAGGCGCCGAGGATGGCAGTGAACTCCTGCCACGGCACCTGGGGCTTCGTCACCACCGTGTAGTACGACTTGCGCTCACTGACGATCGAGTCCGGCGAAGCAATGCCTTCGAACGACGTGCCCGGGTACACCTTGACGCCAAGGAGCAGAGCGACTTTGAGCAAGATGCACTGCAACTGGCGCGTTCCAACGTGGAAGTACGCTGACGAATGGCAGAACTGAGGGAAGAACACCTTCGCACCAAGGCTGGTGAGGTCCTGCACAACCCACGGCCACATGTGGAGGATGTTCTCACGGTTGAACATCTTACGCTTGTCAATGACGACAACCTGACCGCCAAGGAGTGCAAGTTCGACAGCAGCACGAAGACCGACAGGGCCAGCACCCACGACACACACACGCTTGTGTGCGCACGGCTGGCGTTTGTAGATGTCGACCGACAGCTTGGCATCGAGCAGACGGAAGAGCTGCTTCTGACGGAAAGAGAACTGGTTGTAGAGAGCCGACTTGACGTGGTTGTACACACGGAGCGGGGTACGGGCAGCAGCCTCGCTGATGCCACAAGTTCCGAGAAGCTTGTCGAACGCCTGAACCACTTCGACCATGTTCTGCGCCGTCTCGAAGGCTGTGAATGCGACCATCGCGTCATCACCAATGGGCTCGTCGACAGGATGCAACGAGAGAACTGGCGATGGAACGCGGTTTTCGGGAGATACCGACTTCTTCGTAACGTGGTGGGCAATATCGGACGTCGTCACCGTGTGGCCACGCTCGTACTCCTCGCGCTCTTTGTGCGAACGCACCCACGAGGCCGTTGTACTCGACTGTTCAGTCTGTGCACCAGGCACGTGCATCGACATGCGGCGCATAATACCTTGAGCAGGTCGCTCCTTGCGCATGTCGTCACGCACAATCTGGTTGATCGTCGACATGAGAATCGAGATGCGCACCATGGAGATGTCGCTCAGTTCGTTCTTCTCACAGTCCTCAAGCAATTGACGAAGCGATGCGAGCAACACGACACGCTTCGACGACGAGTCGCTGTCACTGGACTGTCCAAACGAAGCCCGGCTCATCAATTTATCTTCCACAGGAGTAGACGATCCCGTCTCAGACTCGACGCTCGTACGAGCGATAAACGGAGCCGGCTTGAAAGGCGCAAACTGGTGCTCTGGTGGGTTTTGGTGCGCAGGGACAGGCGCGCTGTGACGCACAGGGATCTCAGGCGAGTTCGAGCGACTGCCATTGCGCGAGCCACCCGAGTCAGAGCCGTTCTTCGACTTGGACGAGAATTTACGAAGGAAAGACGCAATTCGTCCGTCGGGCTTGCGAGCGCTGGTCGGTGGAGGCGACTGTTTTCGGAGCGGTGGGGACTCACGGCGTGAAGGAGATTCGTGGTCAACTGGAGGAGATTCGCGTCGCGACGGTGGCGGAGTCGATTCGCGTTGAGGCGGAGGTGATGGCTCTCGCTGCGGTGGAGGGGATTCTCGACGAGCAGGCTTCGGCGCCGGGACAGCATTGCTGACGTCCACTTCAGCCACGAAATCCAGCAGCTCCTCACGCCCGTAGTGATCAGTGACAGCCTGGCGAACAACACCCGACTGGATATCGAGCCCGGGGTTTGCGAACCGCACACGGTTGGCATCCTGATTGCGCTTCTTCAGCCGGAAGTCCTTGGGGTTGCTCGTCGGTGACCCATCTTCGGTCTCCGAACCCGACGAGTTCGTGCTGGCGAGATCTTCAGGGTTGAAGAGCACAAATCGTGGCCGCGACGGCTGCTGTACGTTCTTGACAAAGTCGGCGAGTTTGTTAGCCGATGCCGCAGGCTTGCTTTCAACGGCGACAGCCTGAGTCTTCACTTCTTCAGCTTCGCTTGCGAGTACTTCGGCAGCAGTTTCGGGGGTCACGATGCTGATCGACACACGGTAAGGCTCTGGGTGGGGTTCCTCATCGAGGGTAGCCTTCTCAACTTCGTGCACGCGCTCGCCTCGTTCGCGGGCAAGGAACGCTAACAGGCGGTTGTTCTGAGCTGCCCTGGCAGCGTCCGAAGCCGCCGCAGCTTGAGCTTCCGTCGGCTGTTCAGCAGTTCCGCGTTGGCTGTCTTCGTCACTGTCTTCCTCTTGGTAGAGACCATCCAAGTATCGCTCGCCAATGTCCGTGGCAAGAAAGTCGAGGAGCTTGTTCTGGCGCTTGTTTTCTCCCGTTGCAGGCGCAGCGACAGCCTTTGGGCTTTCCTCTTTCTCGAGAAAGTCGTGGAGTTTGCTGGCCGATCGCTCGACCGGAGACGGTGTTTTCTGCGTTTCTATGGGCGTCGTTTCCTCGACGACTTCTTCTACAATCGCCTTCTGGGGCGACATCGGAAGGTTCATGAACTGCTGCACGGCCTCGAGTCCTTCTCCGTCAAGGAGACCTTCGCCGATCCACGTGAGCCGCCGCTCGACATCGGCTTCGTCAATGTCAACATCGCCGCTTTCGTGGTCGGACACATCGTCGTGCGTAAGCTGGTTGTCGCTCGACGTTTCGCTCGTGGCACTAGACGAGACGGTCTCGTGTGCTGTGATCTTGATCTCTTTCTTGTGCTCAAACTCAATGCGGTGGTGGAGGGCCGCACCGTCGCTCTGATTGTCGGTGTGTACGACGTCGGCCATGACTACAGATCTGTGGAGACCAGACTCGAAGAATGGAACGCACCGAGTGTGCGCGACCGAGTCGGTTCAACAGTGAGGGCCGGCGGCTTCAATCGTACGCAACATTGGCGACCGCAAGCCAGCGGGTTGTGGGGAACGAGACGCGCGCAATCGCCTCTCCCGTCCAGCCATCCAGTCCAGTCCAGCGCGGGTTCATGCGTGTCGGTCGCGCGTCGTATCGCACCATGGTGCGTGTCTTTTTGCGCGCTTCGCGCATGGCAGAGGAGTTGGACCTCGGACTTGTCAAGTAAAACCTCGCGAAAAGAATGAGATAACGAGGTTCTACGAATTAAACCTCGACACCAGCAAGTTGGGTTTGACGCAGATGTTCCGGACCAAGGTGGGTGACATGGATACGAAGGCGCACCAACTCGCCCACTAATATCCTGGTAACACAGAATGGATCGTCCGATGGGAAATCGTGGACTGGACAATCCAGCGCGCAATGTTGGGCAGCGTCCCCAGCACGGAACCGACATTTGTCTAGACAATGTCTAGTAGACATCATCTGCTGGCGCCACCCCTACGTTTTGGCGCTGGGGAGAGATCAGACGCGGCCGTCATCGTCCTTCTGATGTGTGTGCCCAAAGACGTGCTCGTGGGGCCAAGATGTGGACCAGGAAGCAGACAGACTTTCACAGCGCCTCTGCCGCACCAGGAGTGTGACGTCGGGCCGTCAAATGCTCCAATGGTGTCCGCGTCCGCAGTGGACAAAGCCAGAGCTCAGCGTCAAGGGAGTGTGACGAGGGATCCCACGACCAACGAGCATTGTCATCGTGTATCTGTGATTATCGTACACAAATTGCCCATAGAGAATGCGACAATGCTGCACTCTCTCGCATACTGCCACACCACTGCGACTTGTGAAAACACCGTTCTGAGAACTGCTTTGATGATGGCATTTACAAGTGCGTGCATATTAGGATGTATATTAGGATGTGGCTCATTGCACATCGTATCATCACTCTGTCTCCCACGATTTTCTTCTCGGGCGCTTCAAGATGTACGATCCAACCTTCGATCTAAGGATTCCAAAGCTGATGCAAATGATGGAGAAGCGTTGTGCCGGTGTCGCAATAGAAACTCATCTCGGCGGGAAAGGTGCCCCGAGACTTCCAGACAATGGCGATAGACTGGCTTTTATGTCCTTGCGTTTGCATTTGTGCCGTCATATAAGACCGACTGCGGTGGGATCGGATGCACAGGAAACTGGACGCATCGAGTCGGCCTCAATCCAGTCGTGCGTGGCTGTGTGACCAATCGACACTTTCTGCTCCGACATCAACTGGTGTGACGTCATGGCGTGGCACTTCAACATCCGACTTGAACCAATTTTTATGTGCGCCACATTTAAATCGAAGCCACAAAATTACCGTGGACCACCCTAGAATCGGCTTGGTTTCCCTTTCCTGAGTTCGCTCGTTGGTGGTCATTTCAAACGGGCGAAAATCCGTCGAAAGGAAATCGCCAACGGGCGGATGATGCCGGCGGGACGGGACGCGCGCGCCGCGTCGCAGAGTCCGCTCCGTTCGAGAAGTAGTAGTAATACGTCAAGCGCCGACCGCGAGCGCCTCGCGCTAAAAGAGCAGCTAGCGGCGTGGCGAGCGCGCCGCGACAAGCAACAGAGCGACAAGCCAGCGACGCCGACGACGCCCAAGCCGTTTCGCGCCATGTCGTCCAGCACAATGAGTGAGGAGGAGAAGAACGCGCTGCTGCAGAAGCGACGCGAGCTCATGCGGTCGCCCGTGAAGTCGTCGCAGCGACCCAAGCGTCAAGAAGGAAAGGACGATTTAAAGGTCGGTATGAATGAACCTGGCGCAACACCTCCATCATCGGCATCGAGTGTGACGTCGTCGATCGATTCGCAAGACCGCCCGACCCGACCGCCGCCACCTCAAACGCCGCCGCGGCGCGGCGCTCACCAAGATGTGCATCGTCTGTCTCGTCCGGCGCCACCGCAAACCCCACCGCTTGCGCCACGGCCACCTCCGTTTCGTGGTATTGGGGCTCGCATATCGCATGGGCAAGAACAATCGACTCAGCGATTGCTACCACTGGCGACGAATGAGCCCGTGCGTTCACCGTCGAGGACGGATCCACCAGTCGCCGAACTCCAGCACGCTCAAGAGCTACAGTTGGCGTCTCCCACTCCACTTGGCTCTTCTGAGTTCGAATCTCCCACACCTTCCCCGACCTTTGCTAATGTACAAGCTGCTCCTCGTCTCGTGGGCACAGATTTAGCCCTGGAGTCGACCACGAGCATCCAGCGTCACGCTCTTCACGAGCAAAAGTCAAGCGAGCGAGCGCTTCCAGCGCCCATCCTTGTGTCACCACCGCGACTATTGAATGCAAGCAAAGAGCGTGGCCCAGGTTTCAGCAGCCCAGTCGGCCGAGCTGTCCAGGCCAGTCCCCAGAAGCAGGTTCGCTTTGCTGACGTGGAGACGAGGGAGCGTAGCGATCATGCAGAAGATGCTCAGGGATCAAACGAGCACAGGCTCCAGGAGTCTGCTCACGAAGAGTCCGATGTTTGTCCGGCAAATCCATTCGCCGAATCGCAGTCTTCGTTGGATCGTGAAATGATGGACCGAGAGCAGCTGATGAGCGAAGTCGACGAATTGATCGATCAACACACGGAAGAAACGGTGGTGACTGACCGTCTTGTGCAACGACATACCGCGGCCGATGATCACGGCGTGATCGATGAGAGAGTGTTGGCAGAACAAAGCGCATCATTGCATCTCGAAGAGGAGATGATCACAGTCCAGCGGCAGTCAAACGAAGATGCGGCGACACTCGACGCGAAAGACAACGAGCAAGCCGACAGCTCAGACCTTGACAATGGGCATACTGCTGACCGTACTTTGAACGAAGCTCCAACTCACGACGACATCAGTAGTTTCGACTTCGATGATACATCCCAGTCGAAGATGAGCGATCGTGTTCATGTGGTGCCTCCTCCAGTCGGGAACGTTCAGAAGCCAACTCCTGCTCGACGCCTGATCCACCTTCGTATAGCAGGCATTGCCTCGATCATTCTGGCTGGACTCCTCGCATTCGATCTTCTCTACCCGCAGGCACCAGTGTCACGCGGACTTCGAGTCACCAAGAGGGTCGTCATTGGACTCACAAGTTACCTGGGATCACGTGCAACTGTGTCTTTGTGGCGCAATTTGATCCAGCCTGGGTTCAACACCTTTCGCGAATTTCTATCCCAGTCAAACACCTGGCTGGGACCACGGGCGAAGGCATTACAATCGCTCGTGGACCACGGTTGTGAGGGGCTTCTCGATTTGCATGGGCATTTCGTCGGCGATGATGGCGTAATGGCACTCGTGAGCGGTCCGAAGTTTGTGTTAGATCGATTATCGTCTGCAATTGCCAACGCGCTATTGCATCTGGCCAGTCCTCTCTTGCGGCCACTGCCCACGACCGATCCAGCAACGACTGTTGCGGCGCACAACCGATTGCAAGAGCTCACTGAAGCCCAAGCGGAGTTGAGGATGAGAGTGAACGACCTATTGCGCACACAGGAAGAATGGGCTCTGAAAGAACTCGAGAGGATGAGGGAGCGTCGAGTAGCATATGCTACTGCAACGAAGTCGATTCTGACGGAAACGACGAAGGTGATGCTGAGGGCTGTCCAAGACGCCAAGCTATCTGCAGCAGAACATATCCAAGAGTTCACGGACCAGCTTGCGCACGAGCTGATGTCGTCGATCCAGCCTGAGCTGGACGAGTATGAACGGTTGGAGGTTGATTATTCGCGTGAACAAGCCCAACGTGACGCAGCCTTGAAGAAGTTGAAACTTGAAGACGCTGCTCGTCAAGAGGTTCTCCGAGTTGAGTCGGTGAAACACCACACTGCATCAAACATGCAGGATGAAGCCGCACGAGATCGCAAGTCGCTGTTACAGGATGAAGTGTTTGTCACAGTTGACGTGATGGAGGTTGTCGAGACAGTCAGAGAAGTCGTTCAGAATGATGCTGCCGGGTCGACAAGTACCATCGCACATTCATTGCACGACACAGTAGAAGAGGCGGAGGCGTTAGCGGATCTCGCGGAGACGGAGCTCGAAGCCATTGCTGATCGCACAGAAGATATCATCGAGCGCGCAGAGAAGCGCGTGGTTGAGAGTATTGTGGATTCTTTGATGGAGCGCAAACAAGAGTTGAAGCGTGAACACGATGCGGCGGAGGCAGAAATAGAACGTCTTACTGGCGAACAGATCAAGCGACTACAACAGGAGCGTAAAGCTGCTGAAGAGTTGGCACGTGTTACTCTGCTGGCTGAAGAGACCCTAGCTCGAGAAGCCGATGAGGCGCGTCGTGTTCTTGACGCTCAGCTTCAAGCTGGGAAAATGGAGCTCGAGCAGGAGTTGACGAATGTAGCTGACGTGGCCGTGAAGATTGAAACTGTTGAGGTCGAGAAGATTGTCATTGAGGAGGATGTCGTCAAGGAAGTGGTCG